>JAKUCV010005612.1:34055-97884 GCA_028386065.3 Turnera subulata | reverse complement strand
ACCTTCCTACCTGACAACCTGCTCAGCTCACGAGGCGCGACCCCCGCTTCCCGTGACCTTATGATCTCTTGGACAAATAACCGAATCTCTGGAATAGAGAGGAAACTTATACCCGCACGATCGAATGTCCAAGCATTTCTCCATCCTTATAATTTCCAGAGCGCTACTCCAAACACAATTTTCCAGTGCTCAACACCTACCATAGTGAATGAGGGAGCCAGGTTTCATCCCAACCAGTTCGAAAAGGAACCAGCCATGAATTGTCTCCACTGATTAGGAGGGACTAATTTCCGCCACATTCTTTGAGCTCTCCAGCAATCCCAAAAGAGATGCGATATGTTTTCAGCCATACCTGTGCAGGCTTGACAGTATGGCATAGCAGTCAATTTCCTACGACAACGCATCTCATTCGTGAGGAGCTTGCCATGGGCAGCAAGCCATAAGAACGAACGAATACGTTGTGGACCTGGCCACTCCCATACCGATTTCCATAGTGCATTCGAAGGACCCATGTGGTACTAGCCAGAAGGGTGTAAGCAGATTTGGTGGAAAAGAAACCAGATTTTGACTCTCCCCATGATAAGAAGTTGACTTGACTTGATATAGGAGGAGGCAATGCTGCCTCCTTGAGGAGATAAGTCCTCGGTAATAAATTTGAAAATAGATCCCAGTTCCAACCCCCAGACGACGTTTCAAAACTCTGAACAGGCCAAGATAACTGATCCACAGGAATACTACCGCTCACAACCGACGTAAGTGGCCCATCACATTCATCCACCCAGCTATCCTTCCAAAACAAAATATGAGAACCATCCCAAACATGCCACTGTATCCCCTGCATAGTAATCGGCCACACCGATATCAAAGCACGCCACAATACATGTCCTTTCGATCGTTGAGCATAACCCTCCCATCACTCTTTATATCCTCTGTCCATTGTATATCATTAATTGGTGATTTTACGATCCAACCACAAATCAAAGGAGATGAGCAAGTCTTTTTTAGCCAACATAAGACTAGTATAAAAAGGAGATTCATTAGTTTTTGTTAGTGTGGCAAATTGGAGAGGCACAAAAGCCCCGTGGAAACGCTCTTTAATGGAACTTTAGCTAGCAAAGAAAGAATAGTAGTGCCACAAGCAGAAAAGATTTAAGGCCGAACCACAACCTTTGCAATTTTCCTCAACACTTAATTACCCTTTTGCTCAGGCTTGTTGTCAAATCAATTCAACAGATTTGTCCTTGTGAATTTTCAGTGCTGTTATTATTATCAATAATTTTTAGGATTTACCCTTTGTTTCAATGGTCGCAGACAAATTCAATCAGGTTCGTACACAGTTGTTTTCTTTCTTTTATATCCAGTTTCGTCAAAATCGCTAGATCTCATAAATTGTTTTGTTAATGCTTCCGCTGTTTTGATTAAAATTTTCAGGCTATAAAACTTGTCAGTTCAATCAGCTTGGCGTGGTTACTTAATCTCTTGCTCAGGTTTGTCAAATCACATCGATAGATTTCTGCATCTCAATTTTTTGTGCTGTTATTGTTATCAGTACTCTAAATTGTATTGTTTTCTTGATTCAGAATGCACTAGTTCATATCAATGATTTTTAGGGTTTTAGAAAACAAGAATTAAGAGCTGCTGTGTCCATCCTTCGTTTCAATGGTGGGAGATAGTTCTTCTCCAGTATCAGCTTTGCCGATTGTGTCCGCTTCTTCTGTAGAGGATGTGGATGATAATTTGTTGGTTAAAATCCTTGTTCGAGGACTCCTCACCTCTAAACATGCCTTTCAATGTAAATTGGTGCCTAAGCATTGGCAATCTTTGATTTCTAGCCCCTTCTTTGTCAAGAGTTGGAAGGAATTCCAAAAGGTCCACCATCAACCACTACCTTTCACTCTCGTCACCAACCTTAAGATTCGTAGTGGATTGGACGACCATTATATCGTAAGCAATGCAGCTTCCAGGCATCATCTCTATTCCAATCCAAAAGATTCAACTTGGGGTTTCTGCCTTGTTTCAGGCATGGAAGGAAGGGGCGAGGAAGACGCGCCCATGTTCGCATTGCGGCTTCATGTAATGACTTGTTTTATGTCACTCAACTCTACCAGAGGATATGAAGCAGATGGTATATTATATATGCAACCCACTAACCCGGCAGTGGGTTCCTCTTCCACCCTTCCCAACCAGTAATTGCCTCTCCATGACGAAGGGGGACGCCCATGTAGAGTTGGTGTGTAACGAGAACAATTACAGTGTGGTGCTAATTCTTTACGGATGGTTTACTGATCATGGAAGAGGAGGTTGGGGATCAAGTTCATTCATAGCAGAGGTATTCTCTTCAAAAACACCGGAATGGGACGTGATGGAAGTATGGCACCCCCAAGGCTTTGAATTCGACTTCCGAGACCATGATTATGGAATTCATCAGCACAATATGTTTTGCTGGAATGGAAATTTGTTTATTGCAAATACAGCAGATCATACTATTGTTGCTTACAATCCATTGGAACTAAACAGTTGCAGAATAATTGAGGAGCCTAAGGGAGGTTACTTTGATCACATTGCTTTCGGGGTTTGCCATGGCTCTCTCCAATTATTGCAACAGTGTAACTATGACCGGGATGATATTGGCACTGGATATTTCAGAATTTGGCAGCTAGAAGACTTGGAGAAAGGAGAATGGAGTTTGAAGAATGATATTTTCTTTCAAGAATTCGACATGGATGAAAATGACCCTTTGCAACGTGAGATAAGCTATGACCGTGGGCCATACATACAAGTTTTGTCATTGGACCCAAATGATGAGAATACACATACTTTCGTCATGATTGCTGGCATGGGGGAATAGACAACTTTCTTGAACGGATTTTGTCATGCAATTTACAGACTAAAAGGGTAAAATTATTAGACAGTAGTAAAGCCTCTACAGGTCGAGGACGACGCAGTTGGACACCCCATAACTTCTTTCAATTTGTATTACCAGCGTGCCCTACACCAGTTCCTCAACCCCCGTGGAATGCCCATTGTCCCCCATGAATTGCTGGGCTAGCTGTATTCGGCCTTTTTTTACTCTTAATAAGTCAGCACGTTCTCACGCTGTTTGAAATTAAGAAAAAACTACGCAAAATTAATCATTGATAATTTCTTTCATGTTATTTTTTAGTGAACATTTATTAATGTTGATTCACTAAGTTGTACTATGCTTGTTGTGTTTTGATGTGATGCATATTGTGATCTGCTGACGATGGAAGTATAATTCTGATATCATCTTGATACGGAGCATATTTTCGACAGTTATTAGTAGTGTTGCTCTTTATTTTGTATGCCCTCACCAATCAACAGTATCAAGAACAACATAGCTACTAGGCAATGCAGTTCTTATCAGATTAAGCAGAAATGAGTTCAAGAAAAGTTTTTAAGTAGAATTTTGAGGCACTGTTCCAGAACATTTTCTTGTCTTCAATGTTGATGATGATGGTTAAATATGAGGTATCATACTTGGTTAAGATTAAGTTACATGGCTTCTTTTTCTTATATGTATATAGAGTTGAAGTTCCTGATGGATGCAGATGCACCCTTTGAAAGAAGACGTTGATGATGACCATCTGCCGGTGCTAATAGTTTTAGCTTTAGACCCAGAAGATGAGGATACTGTATACTTTGATCATTACTGCTGCATTAAGGAACGCTTTTGGTTCTGCCCGTATCTTAGCATGCAATTTACAGACTAAAGAAGTGAAAGAATTAGACAGTGTAAGTTGTTTTTGGAGCTTAATTTGGAACACCGTAACGCGTTTCAGTTTGTAACTACAACAGTTTCTTGCTCCTACAGAATATGCCCTTCCTCCAAAGTGAATTGAAAGGGTGTATCTAGCTTTTTTCTATGTTCTTTTTTCTACTTCAAGAACAATCTCATGCCTAGTTGAAACTGTATTGGTTTAATAATGTTGCTCTTAACGTTTTGTGCAATCATCATCAGCAAGTAGTCGATCTGCAGTTATCTTTAAACTGTTATAATCTCTTTTCTCATATGGAACGTTTTTGTATTATTAACTGCTGACTCTTTAATAGGTCATATCCTCTGTCCATTGCCTATTATCTATACTATTGGTGATTTTATTATCCCACCACAAATAACGAGATGAGCATTTCAAAACCGACATAAGAATATATAGTAAAAAAAGGAAGTTGATTAGTTTTTGTCAACTTAAATGTACTTGGTGAGCAAGTCTTTTTTAGCCGACATAAGATTAGTATGAAAAGGAGGTTCACTAGTGTTTTTGTGAGTGTGGCAAATTGGAGAGCCACAAAACGCTTGTGCTTTGCAGGATTAAAATTAGAAGATAGCAAGGAAAGAAGAAAGAATAGTAGTGCCACAAGTAGAAAATATTAAAGGCCGAACCCCAATCTTTGCAGTTTCCTCAGCACTTAATTACACTTTTGCTTAGGCTTCTTGTCAAAACTCAAATCACTTAAACAGATTTTGTCCGTGTGAATTTCCTGTGCTTGTTATTATTATCAATAATTTTTAGGGTTTACCCTTCTTTCAATGGTGGCAGACAAATCTTCTCCAATATCACCTTTGCCGATTATGTCATCTTCTTCTATTGAGGAAGTGGATGATGATTTGTTGGTTAAAATCCTTGTTCGAGGACTCCTCACCTCTCAACATGCCTTTCAATGTGAATTGGTGTCTAAGCACTGGCAATCTTTGATCTCTAGCCCCTTCTTTGTCAAGAGTTGGAAGGAATTCCATAAGGTCCACCATCAACCACTACCTTTCACTCTCGCCTTCAACCTTAGGAAGATTCGACGATGTGGATGGGACCATTATGTCGTAAACAATGTAGTTTCCAAGCATCATCTACTCCAATCCAAAAGATTCAACTTGGGGTTCCTGCCTTGTTTCAGGCGTGGAAGGAACGGGCGAGGAAGACGTGCCCATGTTCGCATCGCAGCGTCATGTAATGACATGCTTTTATGTCACTCAACTCTACCAGAGGATATGAGGCAGAGGGTATATTATATGTGCAACCCACTAACCCGGCAGTGGGTTACTCTTCCAGCCTTCCCAACCAGTAATTGCCTCTCCATGTTGGAGGGGGATGCCCATGTAGGGTTGGTGTGTAATGAGAACAATTACAGTGTGGTTCGAATTCATTATGGAGAGTCTACTAGTTGGAGAACAAGTTCATTCCTAGCGGAGGTATTCTCTTCAAAAACACAAAAATGGGACGTGATGGAAGTAACACATCCCCACGGCTTGAAGTTCAACTTCATAGACTACAATTATGGGTATCAGCAGCATACTATGTTTTGCTGGAGTGGATTTTTGTTTATTGCAAATCGAGCAGATGGTACTATTGTTGCTTACAATCCACTGGAACCAAATAGTTGCAGAATAATTAGCAAGCCTAAGGATAGGTACTTTGATCACATGGCTTTTGGGGTTTGCCATGGCTCTCTCCAATTAGTGCAACAGTGTACTTATGACCGGCATTCTAGTCTTGGCACTGGATATTTCAAAATTTGGCAATTAGAAAACTTTGAGAAAGGAGAATGGAGCTTCAAGAGTGAGATTTTCTTTGGAGATTTCGCCATGGATAAAAAAGACCCTTTGCAACAAGAGATACAAGGCTATGACCACGGTCCGTGGATAAAAGTTTTGGCTTTGGACCCAAATGATGACAATATCGTATTCTTCTATCATCGTTACCCGCAGTGGGAGGAAGGCACAGGTGTCGATCTTGTACGGATTTTCTCATGCAATTTACAGACTAGAAAGGTGAAATTATTAGACATTATAGCTTGTACTGCAGGTGGAAAACAAGTGTTTTGGGAACCCCAAAACTTCTTTCAGTTTGTAATACCAGCTTGGCCTACATCACTTCCTGACTAGTTGCTGTGTTTGGCCTTTTTTTCCAGTCTTAACAAGTAAGAATGAGCTCATGGTGTTTGAAATTTATCTCTCTTGCGGATTCTATTTGCTCTCTGTGCCATTCTGTTCTTGAATCAAGGGATCACCTTTTGCTACTTGTGCCCAGGATCTTTGGCGTGTATGGTGCAAGTTATGTTCGATGGTGGGGTGTTATTTGGGTATCCCCTGCCACTCTTGAAGATTTTCTCCTGCAGTGGACTTATTTGTCACCTTTCAGTTGAAAGTTTGGTTTCTCTTTGCTCTTGCTGGCCTCTGGTCCATTCTGGCTTGAAAGAAACAAAAGAATTTTCCAAAATACTTCATGTTGAACGACTTGTGGATACCATTCGTGCCCAGGCCATCTCATGGTTCAGGGCCCCCTTAATAGGATTTCCCATTTGGCACTTCATATTTTTATTTCAAATGCAGAGTCTGTTAGGAGCTGGTGTGGCATCAGGCGGGATTTCATGTGCCTATCCACTATTTGAGTCCTCTGTTTCTTTTGATTTAGAGCATTGAGTTTTTGCTTTCTTCCTATAATTTGAGTGATGTAAATAACTGGTGCAGTGCTTTGGCAACGAGACCCTCCTATATTTAGCTCCCTTGTCTTTCAGTATTAATAAAAATTACTCGTTAACATAAAAGAAAAAGACCCTTCATGCCAATCGATGACAAAAATAAATCACCACACTTCACCCTAATCTCCAACCTTATATTTATATTTGGGTTTTTGGGTTTTTTGGCCCACATGTTTAGTGGTTTGGCCAATTTGGTACCCCCATTTTTTTGGCCGGGCATATACCCCGAGATTGCATGGGCAGGCCAAACGTAGACCCCCGGGTAGGCACCTGCTGACGTGGAGGCTGCCCGGGTATTTGCGCGTGTTACTGTAGCAAAACGACATCGTTTTAAGTGAGAAAACGCATCGTTTCATGCCACGTCGGACACAGGTGGCTTAATGGGGCCCACTTCACTGAATGTCCCAAAATTTCCCATACCGAACCGAAACCGCTCCGGACCAGGGGTCTACGTTTGGCCTGCCCATGCAATCTAGGGGTCTACGCCCGGCCAAAAGAAAATGTAGGGCTACTGAATTGGCCAAACCACTAAACATGGGGGCCCAAAAAACCAAAAAATCCTTAAGAATTAAAGTATTGGTTTTGGAAAAATAAGGAAAGTAAGATAATAAACTAACTCAATACATCTGGTTCAATAATCGTTCTTTCCAATTTATAATTTAAAATTGAATTTAAGTGAGATTTTATGCCACTATTGTATAATTATTTTAAATTTTTTCAAAAAATTAATTCTAGCACAAGATAATAATTATAATAATAAATATTTATTTTCGAACTTTTTTACATTAGAGATTTGATCTCGTTCTTTATTTATTATTATTATTAAAAAATTTAGATACTTTTTACAAATTTAGACCGGTGGGAGAGTTTAAATAGGAATTTTGAGAAATTAGTATATGAAAAAAATAAAATTTTAAAAATAATAAATCCAGCTAGAGGTGAGCAAAACGTCGGTTCGCCATATGCCGTGCCGACTCATGAATCGGTATCACTGTGCCGAAGGGTCATTTTTCCGACCGAAGCCGTGCCGAGTTGGGCCTCATGCCGATCAGCATGGTGCCGATTAATACCGACGTCAGCGCGGCACGGTATGAAGCCCACCGATGCCGACAGGACATTCAACGACTAAATCATAAGCCAAAATAGCTACCGCTGCAATTCAAGTCAAGACTAGAAACCACTCATCTATTCATCAATCAATATTTCTTCCTTTACTTCTTCTCAGAGAAAAGGAACTAGATTCCATTCATCATCCGAAACTGAAAAGCCCAATTTGCTCATATAATTATGATACATAAGATTGAGAAGCAAAATTTAACAAGAGCTTAAGAAAAAAAAACCAAACAAAAATCTACCAAATCCTGATTTCATCTCTCCAGGCAAATCCGCATAAATGTCTCCCATCTTCTTCCCCGCGATCAACCCCAACTTGAGCCTTGCAAATGGGACACGCAGGCACCTTAACTAGCCACGAATCCACACACCTCCTATGGAACACGTGACCGCACCCATCAAGCTTCCTGCACCAATGCGAGTACTAGCATCGTTCGAAGGGTTCGACTGGAGGATTTGGCCGAAGGGTTTCGATTTGAGAGAATAGATGATGAAAGAAAGAGACGAGAGGAGGGAAGGATGGGGATATGCACTGTGAGCTGAAGCTGTGGCATGCGCGGCAGTGAGGGCGACAGAAACCGCTCCGGACCAGGGGTCTACGTTTGACCTGCCCATGCAATCTCGGGGTATATGCACGGCCAAAAAAAATGTCGGGGTACCAAATTGGTCAAACCACTAAACGTGGGGACTCAAAAAAAACCCAAAAACCCTTTATATTTCCATCTGGAATATTGTACCATTACATTATAATCCACACAGCCTCCGAGCAACCACTTGTGCAGTCTAAAAAAATTAACCTTGAGTTTCTACCTTTATGTTTCAAAATTTGGTAGCTAGAAAACTATGCGGAAGGACAATGGAGCATAAAGAAAGAGATTGTGTATGAAGAGTCCTTGATCGAAGACAATGATCCCTTGCAAGATAGATAATCACAACTTTGAAAGGCCAAAATTACGGGATTTGGCTTTGGACACAAACGATGAGGATGTTGTATACCTTTATCATTACCTACCTTCCCAACACTAGCAATGAGGTAGGTTGGCTATTGTGAAAGGATTTTATCATGCAATTTATAGATGAAAGAATTAGATATTGTAGATAAGTATCAGGTATTAGAGTCTTAGAGTCTTAGGAAACTAGTAACACAGAGTTAGTTTGGATAATGATAACACTTACCTTGTACTGATAAGGTTTACCCAGTGCAGATAATAAGCACTTTTGTAATGTATATCACTTGGAGTTCATATCTTGTAACCTAAAGTTCTATAAATATATACGTACACAGCTCATGAAAGTATCTGAGCTTTACAACACTTTGTGAGTTTCTATATGGTAGCGGAGCGATCTGCATAACTGCATCGATCTGCCATGTCAACTGGTTCCCATGAATCAGATTCTGACTCACAGAGTGGTGCACTCAATCCTCCTATATAGGCTGCACCACTTCCTCTTGTCCAGGATGGTCAACGTGCTCTACATCCACTCTCCAACTCTGGTCAGTATGTCTCCATCAAGCTCACTGAGTCGAACTACGTCTTTTGGCATGTTCAGATTGAGCCGTTCCTCATCGGCCAAGGCGTAATGGGATACGTGGATGGAACCTTTCCATGCCCTGTTCTTACAGTAGAAAAAGAAGATGGTGAACAGGAAACCAATCCCACTGGTTTCAGCAAGACAAGTTGATTCTTAGTGCCATCTTGTCTTCCATCTCTGTTGGTGTATTCTCCACCGTGGTCGGCAAAACCATATCTCGGGAGGCGTGGCTTGCTCTGGAGGAATCTCTGGCCTCTTACTCGAAATCCTGATGAAAATGCTCATTCTTACCTTAATCGTGCTAAAAGCTTGTCTGACCACTATCTATTGTGGAGTTCAATCTCCATGTGTTTCGCAGTCTGCGAGCTGAGTTTCAGCCATTGGTCACCACACTTAATGCGAGGCCCGACCCGGTGACCTTCTCTGAACTTCAGAGTCTTCTGATGACCCAGAAATTCCTTACTGGTGACCCTTTAAAACTGATTATTCTGAGCACTGCTGTCATTACATCTTCTCCTGCCATGGATGCTGCAGCTCAAGCCACGAAAAGTTCTTTTCCTGCCTCGGCTAATGTTGCTCAAGCCGGATTCTCCAACTGCGGTGGTCGTGGCGGCCGCGGCCATGGTTCTGGTCGAGGACGGGGTAGGTGTTACACTATGTTGCTAATGCCTGTTTTACTTCACACAGGTTTTGATATTGACAAACCAATCACAACAATCCAAGCAAAAAGAAATCACTCAAGAAGCTCAAAATGAGAAGTGAAGAAGGGCACAAGAATTGAAATAGAACTTAGAACTCATTTGTACACTCATTTGTACAAGGTTAGCACTTAAATCTTCCAAGTTATTAGCTCAAACAAAATCGGTGTTTCCTCATGCATCACTTCACCAATCATCCAACACAAAAACAAGTTTTAAGCACTAAACATTGATGTTTTGTACCCCAACATCGATGTTCTGATCTTCAAAGTTTTTCTTCAAAATTTAGCAAAGCGCCACAACATCGACGTTGGTGACCATAACATCAATGTTATGACAATTCAGCAAAATAACATCGATGTTATCTGTTGAAACATCGATGTTCTTACAAATCAACATTACAATACTTTTTTGCGAAGCACTAAAACATCGATGTTGGCACTGTAAACATCGATGTTGTTCCTGAAAACATCGATGTTGGATATGCAAACATCGATGTTTTAGTGACCGTTGGCTTCAATAATTCAAATCCAACGGACAAACATCGATGTTGTGATACCCAACATCGATGTTGTGCCGTTAGAATCAAAAATTCTTTTCCACCTTGCATGTTATCTTGTCTAAAGGTGTTCAGAACTTGTTCCCAACAGCCATATAAGTTTTTGAAGCTATAAATAAAGGCATTAAACCTCTCTTTAAAGAAATCAACTCTTCATACATTCAAGCATACATTGAAAAACATTCATACACTTTTTTTATGAGCTAATACCTTTGAAAATTAAGAGTTGCCTTAAAGTGCTTACATTGTTGCTCAATAACCACTCTTGAGAGAGTTTCTGTTTTGAGTGTTATATTTTGTTGCCATACATTATTTGGGAGGTTAGTTCCCGTATTGTAATTCATAGGGAGAGGTTCTTTCTTTCTGTGAGGAAAGTCTTGAAGTGAGGTACCTTCAAGCAAGTAAGGAGAGTTTCGTGTGACTCGAGCTCTAAGGTCTGTAAACGGTTTGTTAAGCACCCGGAAGCTTAACTTAGATAGTTAAATCTTCGAGACAGTCTCTCGGAGGACTGGATTAGCCACACAAGTTGTGTGTGTGAACCAGTATAAAATTTGATGTATCCTTCATTCTGTCAATTCCGCAATTATTTCCTGCAAGTTTTTGATTTTGTCCATAAAACGCTATTCACCCCACCTCTAGCGTAGGGCACCTATTCTAACAATTGGTAGCGGAGCCTAACTCTCTGAAAGACTTAACCGTTTGAGAGAAACTTTCCATGGCTTCTTCAAGTAATTATGTAGGACTTTTCAAAGGACAATCAACCACTCGTCCACCGCTCTTTGATGGCACTAACTACAGCTACTGGAAGGAGAGGATGAGAATCTGCCTCCAATCCAACAACTATGCTCTTTGGCGAATCATGAAGATTGGAGAGCAAATTCCGACGAAGAAAGTTGGTGAAATCACAGTGCCAAAGACAGAGGAGGAGTATAACGCTACAGACATTACAATAGTTGAAAACAATGCCAAATCAATCAACATGCTCTATTGTGCAGTGAACCCCGATGATTACCGGAAAATCTCTTGCTGCACAACCGCCAAAGAAATGTTGGATAAGCTGGAGGTCACCTACGAAGGAACCGATCAAGTCCGGGAGGCCAAAATCGACTCCCTCACTGCAGATTACGAACTCTTTCGAATGAAGGAGAATGAGGGAATAGAGGAGATGTTCGAACGATTTTCTAAAATCGTAAACAACCTTCATGCTCTCAAGAAGGTCTACTCCGAGAAGGACTTGGTCAGAAAAGTCCTTAGATGCCTCACTCCCGAATGGCGTTGTAAAGCTGACGCAAACTATGAAAACATCGGGACATCGAACACAACCATTGACAGTCTTAGAGGTAATCTTCTAACCTATGAAACTACCATTCTTAAACCCTCTTTGCAGGAACCAAAGAAGAAAAACATAGCTCTCAAAGCTTCCACCTCCAAGACGCAAAAGCTCACTAAATCGGACTCTAGCGATGACGATCAAGAACTCGGACTTGTCACCCGTAAAATACACAAATTCATGAAGAAAGAATTTGAAAGGAAAGGAAGAAAGACGTCCGGTCCACCCAAGTGCTATGGATGTGGAGAGGTTGGGCACATCAAGCCTAAGTGCCCCAAGGCAAAGGGGGGAAAAGAAAAGAAGCCCTACAAGAAGCAAAGGGCATACATCTCTTGGGGAGGCGATTCCGGCGATGAATCATCCAATAGCGATGAAGAAGAAACGGCCAACCTATGTCTCATGGCAAGAGAGGAAGAACCGGAAGAGGTAAGTACTTCTCACTCAAGCGAAGATTATACTTTTGAAGAATTGCAAGATGCGTTTAATGAGCTTTATGGTAAATACATTTCGGCATCTAGAACTAATAAGGGCTTAAAGAAACAACTTGCAACTCTAGAAAATGACATGGAGAAAGTGTCAAGTGAAAATGAAAAGCTTAAAGAGGAAAATAAGTTTTGTGGGAAGAGGAGTGCTAATAAACCAGAAAGTCCAATTAAGGAATGCTCATCATGTGAATCACTAAAGGAACAAATTGGAGAACTTGAAACAAAAACTAGGGAGTGTTCATCATGTGAGACATTAAAAGAACAAGTTAATGAACTTGAAACAACACTAAAGAAATTTAACACCCCTCAAAAGAACTTGAATTCTCTCTTAAGTAATTTGCAATCAACTAAACATGGAGTAGGATTCAAAAATGAGCCTAAGAAGAAGAAAAATGAGACTAAGCCTAGGAAACCTAAGGTTCAACCTAAGGAAAACAAGGTGAGTAAAGTGCACAAACATAGGCAACATAATAACTATTATCAACCTAAATGGATGCACAACCCAAACGTTATTTGCCATTGTTGCAATAAAATAGGACACATTGCCCCTGTTTCCTTTACTAGGCATAGGCATTGGGCGCAAGAAGAAGCTCATTACCGCTATGCTCCTAACACTCAAGGACCCAAGAAGATTTGGGTACCAAAATCTCATTGATTTGCTTTTGTAGGTATGCTTGAAGGCATCAAGTGTACTTTGGTACCTTGATAGCGGATGCTCCAAGCACATGACCGGAGAAGCATCCAAGTTCTTGCAAATTAAGCCATCAAATGGAGGAAATGTTGTCTTTGGAGACAACAACAAAGGAAAGATAATCGGCATTGGCTCGAAAATGATACTCGCTTGGAAAGAAAGGATTTCTGTGATGATCTTGTAGGTACACTTGAGAAGATGTCATTGGACGATAAGGAAGAAGAAGAACAAGAAGCAACTAACCCAGAGGAGAACACACAAGACACAACGGTTGATATCAACCAAGAATTACCTAGAGAATAGCGAGAGTCTAAAGACCAACCTCTTGAAACAGTAATTGGTGATATCAACCGCGGGGTAAGTACTCATAATTCTCTTAGAAACACTATAGGTCATATGGCATTTGTTTCACAAATTGAGCTTACAACCATTTTTGAAGCAATTAATGATGAACATTGGACCTTGGCTATGCAAGAAGAGCTAAATCAATTCAAACGTAATGATGTTTGGAAATTGGTTCCAAGGCCCATTGATCATACAATAATTGGCACAAAATGGGTGTTTAGAAATAAACTAGATGAAAATGGCATAATAACTAGAAACAAAGCTAGGTTAGTAGCAAAAGGTTACAATCAAGAAGAGGGAATTGATTTTGAAGAAACATATGCACCTGTTGCACGCTTAGAAGCTATTCGCCTATTGCTTGCATTTGCATCATCAATGGACTTTAAGTTGTATCAAATGGATGTTAAAAGTGCATTTCTAAATGGCTTCATTCAAGAAAAAGTGTATGTTAATCAACCCCCAGGCTTTGAAGATCATGCATTTCCTGATCATTTCTTCAAACTTAAGAAAGCACTCTACGGTCTTAAGCAAGCTCCTAGAGCTTGGTATGAACGCTTGAGCAAATTTCTTTTGGACAATGGGTTCAAAAGGGGAAAGGTTGATACTACACTCTTTATTAAAAGTAAAAACAATGACATCCTCTTAGTACAAATTTATATAGATGGCATCATTTTCAGTGCTACTAACATATCGTTGTGTAAGGAATTCTCTACTATGATGACCAGCAAATTTGAGATGTCCATGATGGGAGAATTGACCTTCTTTTTGGGCCTACAAGTCAAACAAATGAAGGAAGGCACATTCATCTCACAATCAAAGTATTGCAAGGAATTGCTTAAGCGCTTTGAAATGGACGGATCAAAGGAAATGGCAACACCAATGAGCACTTCCGAACATCTAGATAAGGATGAGAAAGGTAAGGAAGTTGAGGTCAAAAAGTATCGAGGTATGATCTGATCCCTTCTCTACTTAACTGCAAGTAGGCTAGACATTATGTTTAGCATTTGTTTATGTGCTAGGTATCAAGCATGCCCTAAAGAGTCTCATCTTAAGGCAATTAAAAGAATTATGAAATACCTAATAGGCACATTAATGTTGGACTATGGTATCTAAAAGGTTCTACACTTCAACTCATAGGCTATTCCGACTTAGACTTTGCAAGATGCAAACTAGATCGTAAGAGTACTAGTGGAACTTGTCACTTACTCAGTAGTTCCTTAGTTTCTTGGTTTAGTAAGAAACAAGCTAGTGTAGCATTATCCACCACCGAGGCAGAATACATTGCAGCTGGTAGTTGTTGTGGTCAAATCATTTGGATGAAACAACAACTAGAGGATTATGGTCTTAACATCAATCACATTCCTCCTAGGTGTGACAATACTAGTGCCATAAGTCTAACTAAGAATCCAATCTTACACTCAAGGACTAAACATATTGACATTAGACATCACTTTATTAGAGATCATGTTCTCAAGGGAGACATAGCTATTGAATTTGTGGACACAAAATTTCAATTAGCAGACATTTTTACAAAACCCTTGGAGAAAGAGTCATTCTTTCGCATTCGTACTGAACTTGGCATTCTTGACTCTACAATAATCTAAATTCATGCATTCTTTCATCATAATTATCACACATACAAATATCATAAAACCTGAATTCCTTCATTACAATCACACACACACACATTCACACTATTTCATAATATTTCATTACAATCACACACACACACGCTCACACTATTTCATAATATTACAATCGCACACATGCTTACATTCATTCATTATCTCACAACTAAACATAAGTATTACAACTTATCTTGCCGGCTCAGCATTAACTCTAAAGCTATTATTAGAATCACTAGCTATGTTGATTCTAAGGCTGTCATTCCATGAAAACCACATGCCTCTAGAGTTGTTCTGACCATGCAGTTCAAATCGGTTTGCTGGAGGAAAACGAAGTGGAAGAACACCATGATCATCCTTGGGTTGCCACTGGGTCTCCGTAAGTAATATCATATTGGGCTTATATTGATTTTTGAGATCCCTCAAGGTACCTACAAACTCCTGGGAGCGCCGGGTGATTCCTCTGCAGTTCCACACCAGCAATCGTACCTTTGGCCAGGTTGGAGGTAACCTACTTACAGGAGGCACTTTCCGGGCAGTCATTGTAATCTGGTAATAACTACCTTGCTCTAGGTATTGACAGGTGGGCTCTAACTAAAAACCCTCAAGTCTTTCAAAAATGAAAAACATGATGGAGTCAGCAGAGCCGTAAAAAGAGGTTCTAAGTGTACTTTGATCCTCCAGGAAGATTGTCTCTTCCATAGGAGAAACAAATAATCTGGACGAGTAGAGCTCGTCGACAAAAACTAAGCGAGGAATTCTGCCAAGCTCATTCGGCAATTCCTCTTGACGTTCTTGAATTAGGCTATAGGCTAATCGGTTACGTCTTCCTAAGGAAGCACCTTGAATAAAAAACACTGATGATGGGGAAGGCATTTTTTTGGGTTCAAAGAATTTTGATAATTTTCTCTGTATGTGGGTTAGAAATTTTTTTTTCGAAATGCTCTTTTGAGTAGTCACGTTCTACCGCTTTGCCTCTTATAGAATTTTTTTTTCCTCGGTAACCAGACCAACAGATTTCATTCCACATCCCTCTAAACACTCTTCGATCATCATAGATTTGCTTTTTGAAAATCTTGGCATCAAATTAATTATTGATTCATCACCTCCGAGAAAGCCAAAGATATCTTTCATTGGTAACAGGAAAAGTAGATCTCTATCATCAATCCTCCAAAATATTTTTGATCCTCAAGGATTCGATGTTTGAAAATCTTGGCATTGGTCTAATTATTGTGTGATTACGTGGTATGTTTTCTGGCTACTAGTACAAATTTTTCTCCTTCAGAAGGAATCGTACCGAGACTGATGGGACGGTACCTCGAGTCCGGAGCATGAGCGACAAAAATACTCTTATATGGACATCTTCAAGGCATAGAAATCCGAGAATTTTTTTTTGGGGAAATTTATTACTTAGGTATCAGTACTATTTGTGCATCTTAGCATCATTCTAATGTGTTATAAAATTGCTAACTTGAGCGTCGGAGGCTCTTCTAAGTTTGTTTTGCAGATACTCCTCGATCAGGCCAACAGACAAGGGGAACAAAGTCTTGCAAAACTTCAACATCAATGTTTCTGATAACAACATCGATGTTATATGAGGCCGAAGTATTACAACATCGATGTTCCCCAACAAAACATCGATGTTCAGGGGAGTTTTCTCAATTCATTTTTTTAAAAAGGTCACAACATCGATGTTGCCACAACACACATCGATGTTCTGCAGATTAAGTGGACTCGGCCGAAAGTTTCTAACATCAATGTTTCACAGTAACACATCGATGTTCTGACATTAAGATTCAACAAAATGTTTTGGCCGAACGTCTCAAACATCGATGTTATTTTTTAAACATCGATGTTTTGACGCTGTTGTTCAAAAAAAAAATAGCCGTTGCACAGTGTCCCACATCGATGTTTTCGTTTCCACATCGATGTTTTGCCGCTGTTGTTTAAAAAAATTAGCCGTTGCACAGTGTCCCACATCGATGTTTCTTCCTCCAACATCGATGTTGCACCGTTGATTTTCAAAAAAAAATATAGTCGTTGGAGCCTGTTTTCAATGCTCCAACAGCTATATTTTGGTCTCCACTAAAAAACTTGTACTTTCCTCTTCACTTTCACACACAAATCTGACTACTCCCTCACTCTCTTCTCCAATTTTCCTTCTCCTACTCATTTCTCGCAAATAATGGTAGGTTGAAAGAAGAATTCCAAAGGGAAAGACCTTGTGCAACAAAAGCAATCCAAGAAGAAGGGAGGCTCCTCAAGTTCAGTTCACAAATTCACTTTGGCTGACTCTGAAGTTTGGTTCACTTCCAGAAATGAGCTCGACCACTACCAATGCCACTATGCAAATCGAGCCATTGCCTCTCCTCATTACCTTCCAGACGATTACCCACAAGAAAAGCAGTTTGAAAACCTTAAACGCCACCTGAAGGAATCCAAACTATGGGGCTTTGTGACAAGGAAGCAAATCCACTTCAATCCCGATTTCATCCGAGCCTTCTACTCAACACTCCAACGAGATGGTGATGTTCTTTCCGCTAACATCAATGGGCGACCCTTTCAGCTGACTTTGGAGCAATTCGGAAAGATTGCAGCTTTGCCTTACATAGGCGATGACATCTCAACTTATGGGGGTGATCATTTTTTCACACTTCATGAAGCTACTCTTCTCACTGACCTCGATTTCATGAAAGTAAAACGAAACCCCTCCAACCGACCGACAATCCATTCCATCAACCCGGAATACAGGGTGCTCTTCTATCTGCTCACTCGGGTGATCAAACCAAGACCCAAGAATCACAAGAACTTCATAATTGATGACGAGAAGATCCTCCATGCCATCATCCACGGGGCTCCCATCAATTGGGCACGATTTGTGATCATGCATATGACTGACCATACCTCCAATAATCATCCCCTTCCTTATGCTTTCTTGGTTGTATCTATCTTGATGAGTGCAGGGATAAATCCTCATGTTGGTGAACTCACCCCTCATTCCAAGCTTTGGGCAATTAATGACGCCACCTTCCACACTGGATCATCCGTTGAACCACCAAGGCATGCCCGAGTAGCAGCTCCTCCAGTACCCGCTTCTCAAGACCAAGCCCCTGCTGCCACACTTGACTCCATTGCTGCCTTCATCCGCAATATCCAATTAAGTATCAATAGCATGGGACGATCAATTGATCGGATTGACACGGAGGTTCAACGACAGGGTCACGCCCTTCGCTCCTACTTTGCTCGTGTCAAGTACACACCTCCACCATATCACACTACCTTTCAAGGTTACAACTTCGACAATGATGATGATGAGGAGGATGATGAATACATCGGAAATGAGAGCAATGACCCGATGGATGTGGAAGGTGGTGGGAACGAAGATGATGATGAACACGCAAGCTAGAATACCTCCTTCTCAACTCTAACTCTTTTGCTTTAGTTTTATGTTGCATTACTTTAATCTTTAATTTACTAATGTCATTGTTATTTCTTATTGCTAATGACAAAAGGGGGAAGATAAAAGAGTAGATGACATGAAATGCAATGTGCTAAGTTTAAGGGGGAATCAAATTATGAAATGCAATGTAATAAGTTTAAGGGGGAATCAAATTGACTTAAGTTTAATTCATTTTTAATCCCTTTGACATATACTTCTTCTCTTCTTGTTTGTCATTATCAAAAAGGGGGAAATTGTTACACTATGTTGTTAATGCCTATTTTACTTCACACAGGTTTTGATATTGACAAACCAATCACAACAATCCAAGCAAAAAGAAATCACTCAAGAAGCTCAAAATGAGAAGTAAAGAAGGGCACAAGAATTGAAATAGAACTTAGAACTCATTTGTACAAGGTTAACACTTAAATCTTCCAAGTTATTAGCTCAAACAAAATCGGTGTTTCCTCATGCATCACTTCACCAATCATCCAACACAAAAACAAGTTTTAAGCACTAAACAACGATGTTTTGTACCCCAACATCGATGTTCTAATCTTCAAAATTTTTTTTCAAAATTTAGCAAAGTGCCACAACATCGATGTTGGTGACCATAACATCGATGTTATGACAATTCAGAAAAATAACATCGATGTTATCTGTTGAAACATCGATGTTCTTACAAATCAACATTACAATATTTTTTTGCGAAGCACTAAAACATCGATGTTGGCACTGTAAACATCGATGTTGTTCCTGAAAACATCGATGTTGGATATGCAAACATCGATGTTTTAGTGACCGTTGGCTTCAATAATTCAAATCCAACAGACAAACATCGATGTTGTGATACCAAACATCGATGTTGTGCCGTTAGAATCAAAAATCCTTTTCCACCTTTCATGTTATCTTGTCTAAAGGTGTTCAGAACTTGTTCCCAACAGCCATACAAGTTTTTGAAGCTATAAGTAGAGGCATTAAACCTCTCTTTAAAGAAATCAACTCTTCATACATTCAAGCATACATTGAAAAGCATTCACACACTTTTTTTTATGAGCTAATACCTTTGAAAATTAAGAGTTGCCTTATAGTGCTTACATTGTTGCTCAATAACCACTCTTGAGAGAGTTTCTGTTTTGAGTGTTATATTCTGTTGCCATACATTATTTGGGAGGTTAGTTCTCGTGTTGTAATTCATAGGGAGAGGTTCTTTCTTTCTGTGAGGATAGTCTTGAAGTGAGGTACCTTCAAGCAAGTAAGGAGAGTTTCGTGTGACTCGAGCTCTAGGTCTGTAAACGGTTTGTTAAGCACCCGGAAGCTTAACTTAGATAGTTAAATCTCCGAGAGAGTCTCTCGGAGGACTGGATTAGCCACACAAGTTGTGTGTGTGAACCAGTATAAAATTTGGTGTATCCTTCATTCTTTCAATTCCGCAATTATTTCCTGCAAGTTTTTGATTTTGTCCATAAAACGCTATTCACCCCCCCTTTAGTGTAGGGCACCTATTCTAATAGTAGGGGTTCCTCTCCGTACAACTCTCAGCCTCGACCCAACTGGCCCTCCACTGACAACCGACCGGTGTCAGATCTGTGGATGGCGCGGGCACACAGCCCCTGACTGTTATCAACGGCATGACACCGCCTCTTGCCCTGTTGCAAATACTTCCTCCTTCTCTGCCTATTCCGAACCCTGGTTCCCAGACACAGGCGCAACACACCATGTCACTCCGAACCATAGTGCTCTTTCTCAATATGCGAAGTATCCGGGCTCTGATGCTTTGCATGTTGGCGGTTGTGCCAATCTTCACATAGTAGGTATTGGTCAAACCTCCCTTCCAACACCTTCTAAATCTTTTCGATTATTTAACGTTCTTCATGTACCCTAAGTCACAAAGTCTTTACTTTCTGTTCAACAATTTACAAAGGACAATAATGTGTTTTATGAGTTTCATCCCAATTATTTTTGTATTAAGAAGTAGGCAACCAGAAGGGTTCTTCTTCGCGGGCCGAGTGATGGAGGGCTGTACCGGCTGTCCTCTTCCTTTTCTCCTCAAATTTTTTCTGCAGTTCGAGTTTCGTCTTCCGCATGGCATCAACGCCTTGGTCATCCTCATTATCGAGTCCAGCAAATAATATTCGGCAAGCATCAGCTTCCCGTGCTTTCCCTTTCCAATAAAAGCCCATGTCTTCATTGTCGTTTAGGCAAGTTATGCCTAGAGTCTCTTCCTCCTACTTTGAGTCGTAGTAAACACCCTCTTGATCTCATTCACAGTGATGTATAGGGTCCTGTCCCAACTCTAAGTTCTGAGAATCATAAGTATTATGTTATTTTCATGGATGACTATAGCAAATTTATTTGGTACTATCCTATAGCCTTTAAATCCGATGTGTTCAAAGCTTTTACTAATTTTCAGGTCCTAGTTGAAAAAAAATTTGAAAGAAAAATTAAACAGGTTCACACAGATTGGGGAGATGAATTCCAGACCCTTTCCGCTTTCTTTAACAAAGTTGGCATTCAACATTGTCTCATGTGTCCATATATGCATGAAAAAAATGGGGCGATTGAACGGCGGCATCGCCATGTCGTAGATGTTAGTGTAATGCCCAAAAGCCAATCATTGGATGATTATATAGTTATGTATATTTATTAAGGTTTTATTCCAATAAATATATTTATCAATGATAAATGCTTGCACATATTTATAACCTAAGAATATATTCTATATTCTTGAATTGTCCCTAGTCGATTATTATTATGGATGGGTTGTAATAATAAATTAAGACTAGCGTACGTTGAGAATTGGACCATGGTTCAATTGGGTCGTTTGGGTTGGTTTGGTTCACTAACTACCAGATTTATTGGACCAGAATTAGTGCCCAAAGTGGATGTGTAATGATATATATGTTTAATGCAAAGTGGAAACATAATGATGTTTGTGATACACGATTAAAGATAAGGCACTATCATTACGAATGATGATGTAGGCCATTATCTTATTAGCCTATGCATTAGATGTATACGAGTAGTGTAAGCAGATTTTTAAGAATGGTAAGAAAAACACACACTACATTCTTGAGAAAGAAACACATCAGACACTAGACTTTCTTGCTCTCAGAATTTTGCAACTAGCATTGCGGTTCGGGGAGTGCTCGGGTTAGTGATCGTGAGACGGTTGCTAGCAGTCATCAACGGTTCGTGTGGATACCGTAGAGAAGTCGGATTTCTGTCCGGTTCTTGCTGATTCGGATCATCAGTTGAGTGAAAGATCTCAACCAAACCAGGTACGAAAATCTTGTTATTCGGTTTACCCTGTTTCACATGGATCCTCCATTAGTTTCGGGTTTTCCACTGCGCATATTTGTTTCCTATATTTGCATGCCCGGTTACTTATAGTAGAAACCAGGTTAACTCTTATGGCGACTGCTGACCTTCCTCGTCAATATTGGCAATTTGCGTTTGACACTGCTATTTACTTAATTAATCGCATGCCAACGAAAATATTGAACGACAAGTCTCCTTATGAGACCTTATTTCACACAGCACCAAAATACAGTTTCCTTATGGTTTTTGGGTGCCTTTGTTTTCCCTTGTTGTGACCCTATAATCGACACAAGTTAGATTGACATTCTCAACCATGTCTTTTCTTAGGTTACAGCCCTTCCCATCATGGTTATCGCTGCTTATCCTTAGCCACTAATAGAGTTTATATTGCACGCCATGTGCAATTCTTTGAAACCATTTTCCCTAAACAAGCTGGTCTCTTAGGTCCTTCCCCTTCTGCCGTACAATCTCCAACTGGGGACTCTTAGGTCACTTTTCCTCTTCAAGTGTTTTTCCCTAGTCTTCCTACCAATTCGTCTGCCTCCAACCTACCAATCTTTTGCCACAGTATATCTTCACCTCCTCCAGTCGGTGTGTCTTCGACATCCTCGCTTCCCTCCTCTGATAACTCCTCTTCAGAATCTACTGCAGGTACAGCTCCTCCCTCTCCGGCACCCTCGGCATGAACTCCCTCCATGGATGCCACTCCTTCTCCGCCAATCGTACAACCTACTCGCCACCATCGGATGACCCTCCGGTCTAATCCGAAACCTACAACCAAGTATTCTCCTTCTGCTCATGTCATTGAACCCAAGTCTTTGTCCACTGCTTCTGACCCGACCATAGAACCCTCTTGCTATACGGAAGCCAAAAAGCACAAAGCTTGGAGATTAGCCATGATTGATGAAATGAATGCTTTGGCTCAGAATCAGACTTGGTGTCTGGTGCCTCGTTCTCCTCGAATGAATATTGTTGGCAGTAAATGGGTGTTTCGCATCAAACGAAACTCCGATGGGTCTATTGAGCGCTGCAAGCCTCGTCTTATGGCCAAGGGCTATAGTCAGCGCGAAGGCATCGATTATGACGAGACATTCAGCTCGGTGTTCAAGCCTACAATAGTTTGCTTGATTTTATCTCTTGCTACTACTTGAGGGTGGCCTTTGAAACAACTTGATGTTCGCAATGCCTTCTTCAATGGAAAACTTGAGGAGGAGGTGTACATGGCTCAACCCCAGGGGTTCATTGATTCTGCTAAACCTGTTTATGTGTGCCATCTTCGCAAGTCACTGTATGGCTTGAAGCAGGCCCCTCGGGCATGGTACTCTCGTTTAAGCTCATACCTTGTCACCAATGGCTTCGTCACTTCCTGGTCTGAACCTTCATTATTTATTTACAATCATCATGGTGTCACTACCTATCTATTGGTTTACGTTGATGATATCATTTTAACAAGCAACAAGCCACCGTTTTTGACGAGTCTCTTATCCACTCTAAGTCGGGTCTTTGCTCTTCATGATCTCGGGACGCCTAAATACTTCCTGGGCATGGAGGTCACCACTCTGCCCACAGGCCTTCTTCTTACACAGAGGAAGTACATTGATTAGTTGCTCAAGAAAGCAGGGATGGACACATGCAAACCGATTCAGACCCCTGCAGCTACCTCGGTTGCATTACACACAAATTCCAGTGACTTATTGTCTGATCCTTCCCTCTACCGGCAGCTGGTAGGATCATTGCATTACTTGTCTCTCACTTGTCCCGATATTGGCTTGGCCGTGGGCAAGGTCAGTCAGTTTCTTCATACACCAACGAATGAGCACTTCATTTCCTTCGGTATCTGCAAGCTACCAGGCAGTTAGGGTTGCTTACTACCCAGTCATGTCATCTTGACCTGCAAGTGTATACGGATGCCGATTTGGCTGATATCCTAACTAAGCCACTGTCTACCGCTTGTTTCCAAGCACTCCACAACAAACTCAAGCTCGCTTTGGCACCACGCTTAGTTTGAGGGGGGATGTTGATAAGTATCAGGTATTAGAGTCTTAGGAAACTAGTAACACAGAGTTAGTAGGAAAATGATAACACTTACCTTGTACTGATAAGGTTTACGATGGTAAGCACTTCTGTAATGTATATCACTTGGTGTTCATACCTTGTAACGTAAAGTTCTATTAATATATACGTACAGAGCTCATGAAAGTATCCGAGCTTTACAACACTTTGTGAGTTTCTATAGATATGATTCAGCATCGGATAATGTCTTTCATTTTGTGGTATCAAAGTCGCCTACACCACGTCCTCTTCATCCATTAAATGCCCATCCTATGGTGAATTGCATTGCAGTTGCAGGGCTCATACCATGCTAATTTGAGCACATGGATACTTTTTTTATTTAATTTTTGGTTGATTTTTATTTGCAAATTACACCCTAAATTTGTGTTTGATACAGTACATTCTGCATATGCACAATATGGAAGTATATTTTTTTGTATCATCTTTGGTTGAAGAGTAAACTTGCTCGCTAGTTTTATTTTATTTTAATAAACTGAAAAATCCGAAAAAACCAATGCACTAGTCATCATTTTATGTTTATCATGGCCAAATGAATAAACACCAAAGGGCGCCATGGTCAACCCCATCCCAAATCCGCCACTCCATAGAACAAATACATATATTACAGAAAGCTCATTTATTTCAAGATAATTTTTGCTTCCTATTACTTTATGGAGACAAGATGTTCATGTATCAGTATCCTTATTTTTTTTGGGTAATCTGTCAATCTTCTTATCAATTTTTTTTTTCTTACTAGTTCTTCTTATTCACTAATTGCATATGCTTTACTTATATTAAACTAATTGCATATGATATGCATCCACCTTACATTACTTAATTGCAATTGATATATGTATTTAAAACTTTTGCCTCATTTATAAAACTTTGATAAATGGATTTAAAACTTTGTCCTTTTTTATTATTATATATCAACCAAGTAGGCATTAAAACTTTGTACTAATGAAATTACCAAATAAAATATCTTAAGAATTTTAACAGTGTAGAAAATCAAATTGTTCATAATAATTTCAACACACTCTACTTAAAAGAATTAAGAAAGCCTCTTGAGGGCCTTCAACACCAAAGATACAAAGAAAAAAATTAAAAAATCGGTTGAATTCATTGAAGTATAATCGGCCCAAAGATGATTTTTTTTTTATGAATTGGTCAAAATGAAAAAAAATTCTACTGACGTTATATTTGAAGAAGAATTGTACAACACTATAAAGTCCATATACGTAGATATGTAGTATATACTATGGTATACTATAAAATTTAGGTGATAATATCAACTTTTTAATTGTTTATTATCTAAAATTAAAGGAAAAACAATTCATTGACAATGGCAAGAATGATATGAAGAATAAGTATGATATATATTATTTGCAATAACTTTTTACAACATTAAGTAAGGAATCAAAGGCAAGGAAAAAAAACAATTTAATACAACAATTTTTTTCCAAACTTTGCACTTCTGCTTTTGTAATTACTTCGACTGCTATGAGAAGACGCATTTGATGCAATTCGTGTAGGGATATTGCTACAGAAAATTTAGAGATGATTCCTATAACGAGGGATTCAGTTATACCGTTCAGTCAAACCCTACAACTCAAGAAATGAAGTACACAGGAGATATTGTAACATTTTACAAAGGTGAAACCCACTGGATGAATATTGAAAACATGGGATGCATCCAAGATTTGACATAGTAAACTAACTATTATCCTTGTTCGGGGAATTCTCACCTCTCAAGATGCCTTCCAATGTAAATTGGTGTCTAAGCATTGGCAATTTTTGATCTCTAGCCCCTTCTTTGTCAAGAGTTGAAAGGAATTCCATAAGGTCCATTATCCAGACCATCAACCACTGCCTTTCACTCTCAGCTCCAACCTTAAGAAGATTCGAAGTGGAAGAGACCATTATATCGTAGACAATGTAGTTTCTAAGCATCATCTATTCCAATCCAAAAGATTCAACGTGGGGTTTCTGCCTTTTTTAAGGCGTGGAAGGAACGAACGAGGAAGACGCGCCCATGTTCGCATCGCAGCTTCATGTAATGGCATGTTTTTATGTCACTCAACCCTACTAGAGGATATGGAGCAAAGAGTATACTATATATGCAACCCACTAGGGAGGGAGACGCCCGTGTAGGGTTGGTGTGTAACGAGAAGAATTATTAAAGAAGTTTTTATAAAAGATTGATCAGGACGTCATGTGCACATTCTAGGAAAGATTTCTATTAGTAAGTAACTCCGGTCTTTTATTTCCCTCGTACCACAGGCCAAGCCCAAAAATTTTTCTTTTTTATGTTCCAACCAAATTATTTCAAAGCCCAACCTCGACATAACCAGCTGGCTTCCAGGTTAGTTACTTTTCACACAATAGCGTTTCCCTTGTTAACCTTCCCGTTTCGCCCCTCTCCGGTCCACCACTGGGTCGCTACACTTCTCCTCGCTATGTTGCATTTCCCTTTCACTCTGCTAGCTAGCTACACTAAGCCCGGAAGAGCGAGCGTTCCTCAGTCCCGTTCCTAGCTATGATTTCGAGGTCCTGATCAACTCACCCATAATTTTTATAGGTGTAAAATTTAGAGGATGGAGCCCCTTGTTTGACTGTTTCGATGATATCTTTACATTTCAGTGTTGTAGCAAAGAAAAGGAGAATAATAATCACTACTTCATGCTCCTACCACATTTATTTGTTAATTTTAGAGTGTTGAAGTCAGAAAACTTGGTATTATTTTTTTATACAAACTGCAGTATTATTTTTGGATTAAATACCAAATTTCATCAATCTAGTTTACACCTTCATATTGTACTGTAACATTCAGTGCAAATCTTATTAATTATAACTATATCTATTTTTTAATTGGGAAAGTAAAAATAATATTTACATTTTTATTTCAATTAGCCAAAACTCATACATCATTTACAAAACAAATGTGTGTTAATATTTTTGTAATGGATGAGCCTTTACCTCGAAATAAAACACAGATATGTTAGAAAAAAAAATATATGATTTTTCTATCTCCAGTTTTTGATAGTATATATGATCCAACAATTGGATGGAAACCATTTGTTAGAATGTATCGCATTTGTGTATGCTTGTAAAGCCTCCTAAAGAAAATAGTTTTTGGTTTTCAACTATCACAATTATCTCATCTTCAATGAACCTGTAGCCGAGATTTTCCTAAGCAAATATGATACAATATTTTTATAGAATGCTACCTTGTTGTATACCACAAGCACAAAAATAAGGAGGCACATTTATTAAATATATAAAAATCTAGACACTACTTATTTTAAAGCATTATGCAATCTAGATATATAATTGCTAATAAAAAAAATTAAACTAATTTAGTATTTCTCACGAACGACTATAAGGGAACCAAATATTCTCTGTTTTACTGGAGGTAAATTCTACTATAGTATAAATGATTTTATTAGACGGTAAAATATACTTTTATTTGGGCATCAAATTTTGTTATTGTCTTGATTATACCGAACATTAATAATCTAAAATTATATTATCTTGATTTTATCCCTGACATCATATTACTTTTTATTACTTGGCCGAAATTGCAAAGTACTGTGGCCTTGGCTCTTATGTTTTTCAGCATCTTCACCCATGATATATCTCATTTGACACTTTGTTGGGGGTATACATTAGTTTCATATTCATGATGGACGGAGTTGAGTTGATTCTTTGTATGCTTTGATGTGGTGGACACACTGGATATATCTTGATATTGGGCCAATTTGACGCTCCATTATGAAGTTGTCTTCGGACGACACCCTACACAACTTATAGTCCAATTGTTCCAAAATCCATAAAAGGCCATTGTGTCCACAAGAAAGCACAATCTCATCCTAAACTATCACTTCCTTCTCATCCCAGGACAAAATTGCATAATCTCCATGCCTAATGATCACTTGTACGCCACGAATATTGTCGGGGGATTTACATGTCTTGTTGGATTTGATCATGTCTCAATCTGCAATCTCCACACTCACGAGGTAATGACTCTTCCTTACTCTTGTGAGTGTATGTTGATCATCCTCCACGTAGTGTTATTCTTGTGTCTGATTCTAAAGGGAAGGTTTTCAAAGTATTGAAATTCATCAACATTGCAACCACAAGGAAAGACTTGTGGGTATTAGTATGTAATACATTTTAGAATTGGTCTTTCAACCATTTTTCTCCATCATATACTTTTTAGATGGTATCAATAAGAAAATGATGGATGTAAGTGATGTAAAATATTTCCTTTTATGTGGCCCATATAATATTGTGTTTTATTTAATAACGTGGCAAAATTCTATTGGTCAACTATTAGGATTTTCTAATAGACACTTGATGGGGTGTATAAATATAATATTATGGAATAGGTCCTCTCTCCCCAATCGCTTAACGTTCTGTTATACCATCTGACAAATGTTAGAAAGAAAGACAAAGGCAAGAGAGAGAAATCTATTCCTCATGAAGGCATCAAGACAAATCAAGAGGAGATTAAGAGAATTTAGAAGACAACATGATTGATTTACCAGGTATGTCTTCAACCTTATATTATTAGTGGGAGATAATTAGTTCTAAGATCTAATGGGGATATTATGTTATTGATTCAATTGGGAATTAAATTATCATCTCTTGATTCCTGATTATTATGATTGTTCATGTTAAATATCTAACATGTGGTAGCAGAGCATGGTTTAAGAACAATTATCTCCCCTTTATGTATGTGTACAATCGATTAAAGTTGTTTGGTTGGTTTGGGCATTATGTTTCGCCTGATCTAAATATCTATGCTGATTTCTAATCGACTTATATCATATAAGTCGGCAAAAGGATGAAATTATAGTCTGTTTGTGCTATTCGTTCGTATCGATAAATAAAAGAAAAGAAATAATCGATAATGCTATGATATATATTACATGTTATACAATTTTCTGCAAATTACCAAGCCATGGTGGAGATTCACGCACGATTGGAAGTAGTTGCGTGAGTCATACTTGTTGATTTGAAAAAAAAAAAATTACAATTGATATATAGCCATGATGATTGATGGGGCATGTGCAGGGAAGGATTATTTTGTTTACTGTAATTGTGGGTTTCTTTGGTTTCCGTGACGACTATGAGGTGTGGTTGTGGATTTCTTGCTTTATGTGAAATTGGCTTTATGTTTACACAAAATTCCACTTCAGTCCAGATATTATAATCTTTGTCGTTCAAGCCCCATAAAGAGATTACAGTTTAATCCTTATTGTTTGTTTCTTATGCATGTGAGTTCGATAATGCTTTGTTTATGTTGGACTTGTTACCAGTTTCTTTTAATGAACATCTTTATAGATGGTTGATATCTATTTATGTATAATTTGTTAGTCACCAAAGTGGCCAAATTAGAATGTTTTAAAGATATCAATATTAAGAAAAAAGACACTTAAGTAACTATTTGATATCTATTTATGTACAATTTGTTAGTCACCAAAGTTGCCGAATTGGAATGCTTTTTTGATATCAAATTTAAGAAAAATATTGATTTACTCATGAGCATGTGATGCAATTAATGTGATGGCATGATGGTGATAATTTATTTTATAATGAGAAAATCAAGTTTATTTTCATAAAATATTTAAGGATCAACCCAAAAGTTGATTAATCTTTTTATGACTATAAACATAAAAGGTGGTCGATTAATTTATTTATTCGTCATGTTTTGTATATCCAAAGATAACATACATGTCTAATTAAATATATTAGTTTACCAATTCTTTTAAATCTACTCAAGCATCAATTATGGTTTTTGTATTGGTATATTTCCCAAAGGAAAATATCAATATATACATAATGTATGTAGATTGAAATAATGGATTGTCTATCTATGTGAGATTTACGATATTAAGTTACTCTTCATTCGCAAGCTTAAATTTTTATTAAGTTATACGGACTTGATGATTTATGAGACAAGTCTAGCTTCATTTAAGTTCTTGGAATCTAAACTTATTACCTTTAATCGGTAAGCCCACTGCTCTTATTGATTAAAGCAGTACTAACGAAAGCATTAAAAAAAAAACTTTCCACAAAGTAAGGGAAAGATGAACATGCTAAGCTTTATGTTTATACGAATGATTATGAAGAGTAATATTAAGTCATATCTCCAGAATGTCTATTTTAGCAGCAAGATTGTATAGTATGAGAATAATTGTGAATTTTTATTTCCTTGTACAATTTATTGATCTTTTCTTGCCTATTGAGTGTAGTCCATTCTATTTTCTATTAAGCAAAAGAGAAATAGAGTGTGACATAATTGAAAGCATACTTGCTTAGAAAGAGGCGAGACTTAAGAACAAGAAAATCATACAATGATCTCATATGTTGCTCAAGAGCTAATGAAAAACTAGGAAAGAAAAGTGAAAAGAGCTATAAAGGATCATTGAAAATCAATAGATCATTTGCTCATATCCACAATAACGAATAATGATAAGTGTCATTAAGAAACGCAAACACTATTATGTGGATTGTCTTAATTACAAGACATGGTTCAAAGCGGAAAAAATAAGCTCAATGCTTGAATATGTTTTGAATCAATCTAATTAAAGTTCGTTATATTTCCTAGTAGATTATTTGGATGTAACATCTACATTTGAGCTTGATGCAAAATTTATGTTTATGTAGGATGCCAATATAATGCTCCAATAGAGGCCATCAAAACTTTTTGCATGCTTTTACAGTGAACACCATCAAGTATTTTTAAGTATCGACTAAATACTCATTACTTTCAAATCTTGATTTATTTTTCAAAATTTGATTATGTATGATTACAAAATTAAGAATGGGTGTTCAGCATGTAGAAAATTTTATTTTAATATTTTTGGTACTTTAGGATGGCCTTCGTAAAGTGGATATTGGTTCCTTTCATATAGATATTTTATTAAATTTGAATCATAATGATTGTTCAAAATGTAGAATAGGTGATGGAAATTTTACTCACTTGTGGCATAAAGATTTAGACATATGTCTAAGGAAAGAATACAAAAATTAATAAGTAATGAAATCCTATTAGCTGGATTTTATTAATCTTGGCAATTGTGTGGTTTGTATTAGACACGCTTAAGAAAAATTAACCACAAACACCTAGTTCTTGAGGTTATATGAAAACACGTGATCTTTTGATGTATCAATTTCTATTAATAATCTTTATCATCTTTACCGATGTCTTTTTACATTATGTTTTGGTATGTCTATTGTATGTAAAATCTCAATTGATAAATGACTTAAATGTATTTATCAATAAAGTTGAGAAGCAAATAGACAAAATGGTGAAAACATTAGGTTTGATAGAGATGATAAGTATGATGAGAAGCATAACAAATTTGGACAAATTGTTGGTCCATTTGTTAGATTTTTTGAAAAGCATGACATGATGGTACATTGCAACTGAATTTAGTTGCTGAGAGATGAAATGTACCATTATCGAAATTGTTATGAGCATAATGAGTAATTTAATATAACCCTCATTATCATGGATGTATATCTTGAAACTCACCATTTGGTTATTAGATAAGTTTCTATTATGATGATTTCAAGACTCATTTTGAGCTTTGGATAAATAAAGAAATCTAGTCTAAAGTACCTGTATGTATGAGGTTGCTTGGTGAAGCGAGGATTTATGATTCATGTGTAAATATACTGGACTTATGAACATCCAATATATTTATTGGTTATCCAGAGGGTGATATATTTTGTTGTTCTAACCATGTTATCAGAATGAATGAAACTGAGATTGCAAGTTTCATTAAGAATGGTGACATTAGTGGGAGTGAAAAATTTTTAAAGATAAAAGTTTGTAAAGCCTTGTTACATATCTATGTATAAGTGACTTTTACTAGAGTTGTTGTTTCTATGATTGTCGATGAGTCTGACAATTTATTTAGAACAACAAAATTTTCCCACTCATAATGATATAATCGTCATCAATGAATCTGCAATAAGTGAATCTCAGTAAATAAATCGTAAAGATCATATTAAGATGAACTCTTAAATTAAGAATATTTATGATTTCATATGCTCTTATGATTTATTTACAAGAGTCTGAATTTGATTTGAGATAAATGAAGGTTCAGTTTTATTTTAAGCCATAATGATTTTGAAATGTGGCTGAATGTCATGAAAGATGAGTTGAAATGAACAAATTACAACTAGGTTTGGAATTTAGTAGAGTTGCCAAAATTATGTGAAAGAGTTGTGTATTATGGGTCTTTAAGACCAAACACGACTTTATTGGCAATATCTAAAAATATAAGGCCAAATCAGTTGTCTAGTATTATACTCAGGAAGATGGCATTACCTGCAAAGAGACCTTTTCTTTTATTTCCAAAAGGACTCTTAAGAATCATTATAGCAATAGTGGCTCATTATGATGTGGGGTCAAACCAAATAAATGTCAAAATGCTTTTCTGAATGACATTTAAAGGAAGAGATTTATATGGACCGACTTTGGGTTTCTCAAATGAAGGAAAAGATTACATGACATGTATGTTGATATACATATTTAAGAAAACTCAATGGTAATGACATCTTTTGTTTAATGATTTCATTACTTTCTTTAGATTCTAATGAAACACTGTTAATCGGTGGGAGCAAATTAATTTTGTTTATGTGTATTAATAATATCTTACCAGCTAATTATGATCTTGGTTTACTTATGAATTATAACCAAGAATTTCTTATCTATGAACTTTTGAATATATGATATACTTGAGACATTTTATGTTATTGGAATTTAAATATTCCATAACAGAACAATTAGTATTTTAATTTGTCTCATGATGTGTATATCAATAAAGTTTAATAAAAGTTCAAGATATATTAATAAAAGTTCATCAAGTGATGTTTCAATTCAGAAGGGAGATTTTAGTCTCAATTAATGTTCAAGAAATGAATTGAAACCTCACAAGTTGGAGAATATTTTTTGTGCATTCATTATGAGATGTCTAAATTATGTATAAATTATGAAGATTTACTACTCACATATAAGATGTATGATCATATTAAAGTGATTAGATATTTAAATCCAAGTCTCACTGATTGTTGGACATGTTGAGTAACACTTGTGGATATTAGTATGTAATACATTTTAGAATTGGTCTTTCAACCATTTTTCTCCATCATATACTTTTTTGATGGTATCAATAAGAAAATGATGGATGTAAGTGAGTGAAAGAGATTACGGAGTAATTTAATCGCATGGAATGGAAGTTAACTTTACACCCAATGATCTAAAATTGCTAGCCGACATAAAAAAAACATAAAAATCAATATAAAATAAAATTCATTGATGCAGCAGAGTTGCCCCATGATATATATGACTCGAGAGTAATAATGCCCAAATAAATTGTATCATATATTTTCTTTCAGTTTAAAAACCTATTGCAATCTTAAAATGTAGTTCTAATTAAGAGTAACACGTCCAAGGAACACTTTCCTTTCCCGATGATAGTTGAAAGCTCTCTTGTCTTGTGCTTGGCCTTCTCCAAGCTGTCTGGGATTTCATAACAATGCAGCTCCAGCTCTCATCTGTATTCTACACATTCTACATGGGAACTCGGGCTCACTTCTTTGGCCGAACGATACTTCACTGTGGTGCAAAATATCGTGCCACTGGGCGTGGTTTTGTTGTGCAGCACAAGAGTTTTGCAGAAAATTACAGACTATATGCTCGCAGCCATTTTATAAAGGCCATTGAGCTTGGATTGATACTTACAGTTTATGCATACCACAGTACTGTATCTAAGGACACGTTTGTGTACTTAAGTAATCTTAGACCTCCGTTTCTTCTTACCAGCTTGGTATTACAGCTGGAAGTACCAGCATTGCTGTTTAGTTTCTGTCCTGGATTTATATTTTGGTTGCTGCATTCTTTTTTGGTTGGTATCGCATATGCCAGGGACAAGTACGCTGCAAGAGATCATATCTACTATCGCTTGGTCCGCTTTCTTCTCATTACACTTGCAATACTTGCAATTGTTGCCTTGCTCGAGTTCAAATCTTTCAAATTTGTGGATCTATTCACCAGTTTGTTGGATTTTCTTCCAACTGGATGGGGCATATGCTGTTGATTCCCCAAGTACTTCGTCCCTTTCTGCGCACTGTACTTTGGAATTCAGTGGTTTCTGTGGCTCGGTTCTACGATATAATGTTTGGAGTGATAGTTATCGTCCCTGTGGCATTTCTTTCCTGGATGCCGGGGGTTCCAGTCAATGCAGACAAGGACCCTATTTAATGATGCATTCAGCAGAGGGCTTCGGATCTTTCAGATTGTCACAGGGAAAAAGATCAAAAGTACTTTGGTTTGTAACATGAGGTAATTCATTCTCATTCCTTCTTAAGCAGAAATTTCTTAGTCCTGGTAATCTGTGTTAGTTTTGCTCATTGCCAAATTCAATTAAAATCCGACTCTTCTGAAGTGTGTGGCTTATCTATGCTTTCAGTTAATGAGTGACAACTGACAAGGAGTCCACTTACATGAATAAGAAGGTGTCCACAGTTGTTCTTTTATGTGGGGCTAATTTAGGCATACGGTTGTTGCGTTCATTGTGGCCTAGTTGCAAGATTGGTGTAAATCTTTAGTTATTGATGTTTCCACTAGATATTCACATTTTGTTCAACATTTTGAAAATTAGACCATGTTTTTTTTATTTCTACCCTGGTGCTGGAAGGACCTTAGTTTCTACGTTTGGTGATTTTCAGTGGATTTATCTTGGAGGATAATAACTGTGAACCACTGCATCAGCTGTTGCATTTCACTTTTTGTTGTTCAGTTGCGCAGAAAAAAGCTTTCTTTGAAGCACATTATAAGAATATGGCCGCGAGGAAGGCAGCAGCATTGCTTGAGCAAGCCAATGCAATGTTGCTGAGGTGGAAAATGAAGCTAAGGGTCATGAGAATACAACCCAGGATTCAGAAATGGCAAACGTAGAAGGCAAGAACACTGCTGATAAAGAAGAAGTTCAAGTACAAGTAAAAAGTAATACTGGAAGCATGCTTGCTGACAGTTATGGTAATGATGGTTTGCAAGCTGGAGTTGGAACGCAAATCTGAGAGTAGGAAGGTGGAAGAAGAAGTTGATATGGTGACCTAATTAAAGGGTAAAAAAGGCATCATGTGAATCGCTTTTGATCCAAATGCAAATGCAGTAACTGACTTTCTTTGCCATTTTGGCAGGATTTCATCTCTAACAATCCCGACTCGGCGCCAAGGACTGTGAGCAAGAAGAAACCTGTTGTCTCTCTTCCTCAAAAGTCAAAACCACAGTTCCATGGTAAAGCATCCAGCACCACCTGCTAAACTGGCAGCTATACTTCAAATTAACCAAGAGAGAAAATGAGTCCACTCCAGTCAGCGTGAAGCCTGATATAGATGTCAGGGATAAGAAGAAACCAACCCCAAAATCAACTCATAGATCCATGAATTTCACTCCTGTCAAAGAACTTAACAGAATAACTTCAAGTATTATCCGGAAGATAGATAATTTTCCAGGCCTGGTTCTTACTCTAGAGCACCCCAGGATTGCCCTACTCCTCTCAAGACTCCCCCTATGGTGCCTATTTTTTTCCCTGCCTACACCTTGATATACACATGTTCTTTTTTTCTTTCGTTCGTTCTTTCAAACTGGAAAGTTTGATGTATGGAAACTTAAGAATCATTCCTAAACTGCAGGTCTCCTTTGCCACTCCTCAGACAGAAATTAGAAGGTAAGTCCCATGAAATTTAATTTTAAAATAAAAAGAAAGAAACTTGAAATATTGGAGGTATGGGTTGTCTATAATGCTGGTAGACATCATTTTATGATGGTAGATTACTGCTATTATACTGAGCTTTATGACCTTTAAGAAATGGGATTGCATCCCCCAAAGCAATGTTCACCTGAAACTGACCGTGGCTTTTTACTTCCTTTTGTATTAGTGATGGCCAGGATTTACTTTGTGTTGTGATTGTTCACTTTGAGAAAAAAAAGATTAATTCATAAGTAACGTACAGCAATATAATAAGGAAATCTACAGTTAAGCGTTTTACTGGACTTGTACTGGTCTTAAGAATGTGTTGGGTTGTATTTGTATAAACATGCTTCTAATGATCTCAGTTATTTACATGCGAAATCAATATTAAGAATATAAAAACTTGCTCCACGTTGAATTTTGGTAGAGTATTCATAATTTTTCTTAAAATAATTATATTGACATATTCATCTATTTACGCATGTAGTAATTAGTATAACCTGACAGACTCAAAAATTGATGTCCATTTTTGGGAGCTCTGGGTTTTTATGTGTTTCTCCACTTTTCGCATCTTTCTGAAGATGCAGGTTTTGGTATAGTGTTTATACAGAGCATAGATTAGTTTGCTAGCGTGTTGAGATTGCTAGAACATTCTTTTGTTACATATATGAAGTTGTTTTTGTTCTTTCATGATCTAGCCAAACCTCCTCGTTATATTTGACATAGTCATCTAGAATATGATATCATTCTTTAGCACAATGGCCTTGTGTGGTATTGTATTCTTTGGAATGGGAAATATGATATGATAATCACACGGGAGTTATTTAGCTAACTATTAACAGAAGTTTTATTGACTATTATTTGCTAATTTGTAATCCACTCTTGATATGAAGATCAATAACTTGGTGGGAACATTTTCCTGTATCATCTTGACTGATCAATAGACTTGCCATAATGATAAATTTGGACTTTCTTGTAAAATTTTCCTTTTCTTATTAGTTTAATTACGCCTGCTGCAACAATTTTTTATGCTGCTGCTCTTAATATTTTTTTGCAATCATCATCGGCAATTGCTTGCAGTATCGGGAACAACATGGCCACGGTCACATTTGGGATAACTCTTTTTTTGACCAGAAAATGTTCTAAATCTCTCTTCTCAATAATTTTTTTTGCAGTTTTTGTTATGATTTCTTGTGCAAATATTTGGCATAATCTCTCCCATTCGGGAATCCATGATAGCTTTGGATGATGAAATTATTATCAGATCTAGTTAGTAAAGCTGTGTAGCAGTGGTAGATCAATTTCAGTGTTATTAAACCCGAACCGGAGGTTGAACCGGTCGGGCCTATGGGTCGTGGTTTTACCGGGTACGTAATGGTCAAACCTCAGTTCAAACGGAAATTAATAAAGAAATTATTAACCCAGAGACCCCGCCGAGTCACGGTTGACAGGGTTCGACCGTCCTGGCCGGTCCGGGTTTGATAACACTGTTAATATTGACTTTTGATCGAGCAGATTGAGATCATACGGTGTCGTTTCGTACCGCTCGTCCTTCCCCCTGTCGTAGCCCTCGCTCCTCCTCTCCCCGCCGTGCACCATCCCCCTCCCTCCTCTGTCCTCGTCGGCGACGCCAACCGTGGCTTCCCTTCAGATGAGGTAACCTACTCCAGATCTAGCCAGTGCACGAGAACCACCACAGGTACCTCGTCCGATCGTCCACGCCATCTCCGAGTCGACGCCTTGGAGCTCATCTTCCTCCAAAATCGTTGGGGGCTAGGGTTCCAGTGTGGTCCCTCAGTCTCTGCAAACCTTCATTAATAAATCTGATTTCTCATCAAGCTTGGTGTTAATGTTCTTGAAGTTGTTGTTCATTAGTACCTGCTCTGGGTTTCTTTAAGTGAAAAGTGAGAGTCAGTTATATGTTCCTTCGAAATTTAAATGTTAGCAAATGCAGACTTTTGAGTTGAAATTGGTCAATCTGGTGCTTGTGACGTCTGATGTTTTATTGAAATTGGTCAATCTGGTGCTTGTGATGTCTGATGTTTTATATTTGCTAATCAGTCTTTCTATTCAAGCAAAGGTAACACTTATTATCAGGACTGTGGTGCTGGTTTCTTTAGGACCTCCGTTGGGAAAAAATGTACGAGGAGATGTTACAATGGTTGAGACTATGCAATGCACCAATATTTATTGGAAATATATGAGACTGTTATGGTAATTGATTGCTGCATTGACTTTTGGATGGTTCGTAGACGAGGAAGATTGTCTGCATGTCGCTAGAACCAAAGGCTGGGACATAATACTCATTTGCTGAGAGTTGATTGGAAACAAGTACTGTGGAGCCAGAACTCCGGGATCATCTGGTTGGCCTTTTACCTGTGAAACCCCTGTGTTACCGGGGATTTGTCAGTTAGAAAAGTTTTGTGCTTGGACTATGTATATCTGTGTTGCTGCTTGCCTTTGACAATGTAACATCTTGCCTTTTGAGGATGTGACTTATGTAATCTTTCCTTTTGCCTTGGTTTTTGGCTCACATCATGGGTTTCCTTTTTATTTTTTTGATGAATACGACGAACTTTTATTAATATCATCAAAGTACTAGTTGACTCATAAGAATATGACTAAACACAATACATCATAGACTAAATACAAATACAAAAGTTACAAGGTAAAATCAAACTCAGAATCTTGATAAGTTACAACCCTTCCCATGCCACACAAGAACACTCTTAGGATTGATAAGAAGAGCAGTTAGATCATATGGAAAACTGGGCTGGGAGGTTTTTATCCACATAAGAGTCCTAAATAACACAACTTACAGCATTTTTCCCCAATCAACCCCTTTGGATTCGGAAAATCAACTTATTCCTTGAGAGCCAGATGTTCCAAATTGTACAGAAGAATATCACCATCCATGGAGCTCTAACTCTTTTATCACCAACCAGGCCTGCCCACTGGATATACAGATCCTCCAAACTTTTAGGGCTACACCAGCATACCCCCCACCATTGACATAGTTGACTCCACAACCCCCACAAGAGCTTGCAATTCACAAACAAATGGTCACTGTTAGAGATAAGATGTTTATCAGGTTGTTAGGATAGGTCTCATAATTGTAGATGACTATTGTTGTGTATTATCATGAGCTGTATTCTATCGTGTACGTTATATACTCCTACTGTAACACTACTGCAAATACTATAATAACAGAGGCAGGGCAACGCATCAGTGTGCCTTTCACAATTCCTTTTGTTTCTACATGGTAGCGGAGCCATACAAGCTCTAATGGCAACCGATCCAAAAATTGCAGAAAGTTCTGGTTCTTCCAAGAAAACCACAGTAACAGTTTCAAAACTAGTAGCCCTAGACTCAGCCACTCATCCGTTGTCTCAAGTCCATCACCACATCTCGATCAAGTTGACAGAGACGAACTATGTGTTTTGGCGCGCTCAGATGGAGCCATTCTTAGTAGGCCAAGGTGTGATGGGATATATCACTGGTTCCATCCCTTGTCCACCTTCCCTGGTGCCGTCTGATGCTGCAGGAGGAGAGTTACAGCCGAACCCAAATCACCAACAGTGGGTCCAACAGGATAGCTTGATCTTGAGTGCTATTCTTTCTTCGGTAACCGAAGGAGTTTTCTCTACCGTTGTCAGTAAGAAGACATCACGTGAGGTCTGGGAGGCGCTGGAAGAGACCCTTGAGTCTCCGAACAACACCCGTGTTATGGCCATTCATATGGCGTTACAACGGTTGGAGCAGCAGTCAGAAGAGCCTGTTTCCCGTTTCTTGCAGCGTGCTAAACGCCTTGCTGATGAAATGGCTGCATCTGGTAAGCCATTGTCAATTAATGACTTTAATGTTTATGTCTTTCGTGGTTTGAAGGCAGAATTCAAGCCCCTTACTGCCTCTTTGCAAACTCGCCTCGAGCCCGTCAAGTTCTCAGAATTGCAAAGTCTTCTCATGAGTCATGAGTTCATATATGACGATCCTGTCAAAGCCTTGAATCTTGAGTCATCAAGCTCTTCTGTTGTTGCACCTATGGCACCTGCGGCACTGATGACCACACCAATTCCAACAGCAAACCAGGTGCAACGAGCCCCCTTTACTCCTCAGGGGCACAACAACCGTGGTCGGGGAGGTAATCGTGGCCGAGGAGGCAAGAACTGGGGACGCGGTAAGGGCAATTACAATAATGACAATCGTTCTTCCTGGAGTTCTAACTGGAATGGAGATGCCCCACGCCCTCGGTGTCAGATTTGTAGTAAGATTGGGCACACAGCCCTCAAGTGCTACCAAAGACATACAGGAGCGCAACCTGCTGCACATCTTGCCACCGCGGTTCCTTCACCGCCGGCCTCGTATGCTCCTTCTCTTTGGTATCCGGATACAGGGGCAAGCCATCATGTCACCCCAGACTTCCATCAATTCCAACAGTATGATGATTATCAGGGTCCTGATTCGTTGCAAGTAGGTAATGGTGCTCAATTGCCAATTGCGGGTATTGGTTCTCAATCCTTCTCTACTTCAACTAAACCTTTACATTTACTTGATATCCTTCATGTTCCTACCCTAACCAAATCTCTTCTCTCTGTCCAAAAATTTACACAAGATAATGCTGTGTATTTTGAGTTTCACCCTCGCTATTTTTGTGTTAAGGACCAGGCTACCAAGACCACAATTCTCACAGGTCCGAGCATTAATGGCCTGTATCAATTGTCCTCTGCTTCTACTAAACGTCAACTGGAGGCATTCCTTGCTGTTCGGGTGACACCTTTGATTTGGCACAGGCGTCTAGGGCATCCTCATTTTTGGGTCCAACAACAACTCCTTTCCCAGTAGTCTTTACCTGTTCTTCGTTCTTCTAGTGTCTCTCATTGTCCTCATTGTCCTTTAGGAAAACAGTCCCGGCTTCATTTGCCGTCTACAAATAAACGGGCATCATGTCCCTTGGAACTTGTTTACAGTGATGTTTGGGGTCCTTCTCCAACATCGAGTGTTGATGGTCATTTTTATTATGTCTTGTTTTTGGATGATTTCAGTAAATTTCTTTGGTTCTTCCCTATCAAGCACAAGTCTGATGTGTTTTCTTGCTTTTTATTGTTTCAAAAACAAGTTGAGAATCAATTTTCCCTCAAGATTAAAGCAGTTCAAACCGACTGGGGTGGAGAGTACCGGAAATTAAACAAATTTTTCACAAACACTGGTATTCAACATCGTGTGATGTGTCCGCATACTCATGAGCAACAGGGTGCTATTGAACGTCGGCACAGGCATGTCGTGGAAACAGGTTTAACGTTAATGGCTACTGCTAATGTTCCCCGTAAATTTTGGCACTTTGCCTTTGAAACTTCAGTTTATTTAATTAATCGCTTACCGACTCCAATCCTACAACATAAATCTCCTTATCAGGTTTTACTTAAATCTACCCCGGATTATTCTTTTCTTAAGGTTTTTGGTTGTTTATGTTTTCCATTATTGAGGCCATACAATTGGTCTCATAAAGTTGTTTATCAGGTAAGATGTTTATCTTAACAACTTCAGATAAGATGTTTATCAGGTTGTTAGGATAGGTCTCATAATTGTAGATGACTATTGTTGTGTATTATCATGAGCTGTATTCTATCGTGTAGGTTATATACTCCTACTGTAACACTACTACAAATACTATAATAACATAGGCAGGGCAACGCATCAGTGTGCCTTTCACAATTCCTTTTGTTTCTACAGTCACGGTCTTCAATCATTTCATCGCAGAATTGGCATCCTGCCATCTCCCTTTGGACTATATTATTCCTAAGCAAAACAACTCTTGTTGCGATCCCATTATTTAAGGCCATCCAAAAAAAACATTCCACCTTCATAGGTGCACAACCAATCCATATCCACGGCATCAAATACCCCGAATTCATACAGTTGTTAGTAGCTTCATACCCTGATTTGACAGTATAAATCCCATTCCTCTCCCCTATCCATCGCCATGTATCCATCTTGTGTTGGTTCAATGCCACCGAGGCTAACATTTTTTCAAGCTCTTCCACAGATTCCTCCTCCCAGACAAACAGCCTCCTTCTCCAACAATAGTTCCACTGATTACCATCTACCCCATCCTGCATTACCTCTTCAACACTAGCAAATTTGTTATTAGATAAAGAGAAAAGGCGTGGAAAGATATCCATCAAGGTTCCATTCTCTAACCATCTATCAGTCCAAAATTTGCAACCCTTTCCATTATTCACTTCCATTCGAATCCAATCTCGTAGAATACAACCTCCATCCATCGGTTCCTCCCCTGACTTTACAATGTTTTTCCACACTTGTGATAAGGATTCATGATTAAATTCAGGCCACGATGAGGCTGATACACTCCTATAGACTTCATTCAAGAGTCAGTACCATATATGGCCGTTAGAATTGGGGGAATTAGCAAACTTCCATAGCCATTTGAACAAGAGGCATTGATTCTTGATTTTCAGATCTTCAATCCCTAGCCCTCCATTGCTTTTTGGTCTTGATATTTTATTCCATGCAATAAGACACATCTTTCGCTTTTCACCACCTCCTCCCTATAAAAAATTCCTTTGGATGCTAGTCAATTTCTTAGCTACCCCACAGGGAATTTTATACATAGAGAGATAGTAGATAGGGAGGTTGCTCAACACAGATTTAACTAGTATCACTCTACCTCCAAGAGACAAAAATTTTCCTTTCCATGTAGCTAGTCTCCTCCAAAACCTTGATATCACCGAATTCCAAGCACTACATCTCCTCATATTGCTGCCTATTGATAGACCCAAGTATGGAATTGGGAATTGTTCAGCTTTGCTCATTAACATTCCAGCCAATTCACTGGTCCGCTGATTGGTCAAGTTGATCCCTACGACACTACTCTTGTGAAAATTGATACTAAGCCCAGAAATTGCTTCAAAACATCTCAGACACCGTTTTAATTTCAGCAAGGAGGATAACTCATCCAGACAAAAGAACAGTGTATTGCCGGCGAATTGGAATAAGGATACCTTCACATTGCTCACCGTCACTTCTTGAACAAGGCCTTTACATATCGATTGCTTGATTAAACATGCGAGGCCCTCTGCCACAAGATTAAACAAAAAGGGTGATAGAGGGTCACCTTGTTTTAATCCTCTAGAGGCCATAAACTCGGCAGTAGGGCATTCATTCAACAAGACAGCCATTTTTGGAAAGCTAATGCAACCCCAAATCCATTTTTTTCAAGTTTCTCCAAAGCCCATCATTCCCAACAGATCCATAAGAAAATCCCATGATACAGTGTCGTATGCCTTCTTGAAGTCTATTTTCCACAATACACTTTTGCATTTATCCTTTCTCAAACGATGAACCACCTCTGAGGCTGACAAAACACAATCAAGAATTTACCTCCCTTCCATGAATGCAAGTTGGTTTTCAGAGATGGTCCCCTGCATAACAACTTTTAATCTCTTTGCCAGGACTTTAGTAATAATTTTATACAAACCATGGATCAGGCAAATCGGTCTGTAGTCATCAAAGGAAATGGCTTCTGTTTTCTTGGGAATAAGACATAGGAGTCCACGATTGACACCCCTTGGTAAGCTTCCATGCTGAAAAAATTCCTGGACCATATCCATTATATCCTCACTGATAAGTCCCCAAGCCCGTTTGTAGAAGTTGGAATTAAAACCATCTGGCCCTGGAGCCTTATCACCATCATAGTCCCATATAGCTTCTTTCACCTCCTCTTTTTCAAAGGGCCTTTCTAACCAACTTGCTTGTTCTACTGAAATACTGTTAACAGGAATCTCACCCCAGTTGAATTTCGACTTCGGCCTGATTTTAAGCATCTCTCCAAAGTATAACACTGCCGCTCTTTTAATTTCATTTGGCTCCTCTAATAACTAATTATCCATCATAATCTGACTAATTGAATTTCTTCGGCCTCTGTTACATGCACTTGCGTGAAAAAATTTTGTGTTCTTATCACCAAGTTTCAACCACTGGATTCTAGACTTTTGTTTCCACAAGCTTTCATGTTGTTTTTGACGAATGGCCAGTTCAGATTTGAGAGCTCTCAACTGACATACCTCCTCCTCATTCAAACTTCTATCTTCAGTTATCCAATCCAGATCCTCAATCTTCAACTTCAGCTCTTTAATACCCTCATCTATATTGCCAAACACCTCCTTATTCCAAACCCTTAAAGCTTGCTTGATTGCCCCTAATTTTTTTAAAAGTCTGAATTTCCCGGGATGATTCTCTCTTGCTGTCTCCCACATCATTTTTAGAGTCTCGTCAAATTCTGGATGATCAAGCCAACAATTCAAGAATCTGAAGGGTCTAGTCCCCCAGCGCATACTCTCTTGTGCTAATATAATCGGACAATGATCCGATCCTTCTTTTGCCCCTGCCCGCAACTTATTGCCTGGAAAAAGTGAAAACCAAGATGGATCGAAAAAGGCTAGATCAATTTTGCTGGCAGCCCTTGAATTTCCCCACGTGAAGTTCCTTCCCTATAACTCAACCTCACACAGTGCTGGTGATGAAATAAAATTGGCAAGAGCTTGTGATCCCCTTCTATGAATTCGGCCACTCAATCTCTCATTGGCCTCAAGAATTTCATTAAAATCCCCAATCAACACCCATGGTACTGATGATCCACTCACCTTCCCTAATAACAAATCGCACAATTCCATTCTTTCCTCAGCCGAGTTCGGCCCATAGACTCCACAAACACCTATATTTATATTCCCCGCTACCTTCCCCTCCACCATAATCCACCCCTTACCAGATTCTCTTCTGCTAACATTGAAAAAACTACTCTCCCACAACATGACAATGCCACCCGATTGACCTTCTGCATCTACACAAATAAACTCGAAATGACCCCCATCCCAAACTCTGTTGAAGTCCCTGTAACTCCACCCAAAACATCGCGTCTCACACAGAAACACAATCCTCGCCTGCACCTTTCGCATCAGAGTTTTCACACTTCTCCATTTTTGGTCAGACCCTAGGCCTCTAACATTCCAAGAGAACATACTAAACATAAAAATACTAAAAAATACGCAGAAGTAAAACACTGACCAGCCTTTGCAATCACAGTTCAGCTCTAGACTTTACCCAATCCACCCCTTGTTTCTCAATCAATTCCTCCATTTCTTTTGTCACCTCGGCCCTATCCCCGTGAATCACCAGACCCAGTTTCTCTCCTATTGCTACTGTTTCCTGAGCTTCAATGGTTTTGAAGGAGACTAGAGGGACCTTGGTTACTTGAGGTTTCCTCTTATCATCTTCTACCTGTTAAGGAGGTACTTAATTTAATAAATGAACCAAGGGAGAACTCAACCTTTGTTGCCTGAAATCATTGTTCATCAGGGATGGTATCTACTAGCAACAGGGATATAGCTTCTACAAATGAATTGGCTGATTGCTTCCCATTCTGAATGGAGGAGTTTGCTTTGATCTGAGCATGGAAGGTTAGTGGACGAACTTTTGGTGCTTTTCATCGCTTGTGAGTTGTAATGCCATTTGATTGTTGGATTGGGGTCAGGATTTTCGTTGATTATTATGGGAGTTTATCTCCTTCCTGTAGTTCTCCGACATGATATTTGTAAAACATGACCTGAATTGTTGTTATATAGGGTTGGGATTGGGAATAAATGCACTTAAGGATTTCCATGCAATATAGATCTTTGATGAAAAGATGGTATACATGTGATTAATAGGTTGATTGAATTGTGTACATTTTGGTCAGCTCCTTTTGGATGATGTAAATGGGAGGGAGGAGATGGTCTCCAACTCTCCAAACATCCGCATAGCACTAGGTCCCTTTACTGACCCGACCCTGAGATAGTCTACCGGTTGGAGAACAAGTTCATTCCTAGCCGAACTATTCTCTTCAGAAACACAAAAATGGGATGTGATGGAAGTACCACATCCCCACGGCTTGAAATTCGACTTGGTAGGCTACAATTATGGGTATCATCAGCATAATATGTTTTGCTTGAATGGAATTTTTTTTATTGCAAATCGAGCAGATCATACTATTGTTGCTTACAATCCATTGGAACCAAATAGTTGCAGAATAATTAACAAGCCTAAGGAGAGGTACTTTGATCACATGGCTTTTGAGGTTTGCTATGGCTCTCTCCAATTACTAAAACAGGTGTAACTATGACCGCGATTGTATTATTGGCACTGTATATCTCAAAATTGACAATTAGAAGACTTTGAAAAAGGAGAATGGAACTTCAAGGATGAGATTTTTTTTTTTTTGAAGAATTCGCCATTTATAAAAAAACCACCACGGGCCAAACATAAAAGTTTTGGCTTTGAACTCAAATGATGAGAATATCGTATTCTTCCTTGAGAGACCGGGCAGCCATGGCGGTCATCCCAATGGAGATCGCCATGCAGTGGTGGATCCAGCGGAAGGGGGCAAGCAGGGGTTTAGGCCCCCCTAAATCAAAAATATATCCAATTATGATAATATTGTTATAAAGCATTCAAGTTGGTTTGGTGGTAAGTTGTGCCTCATGCCAAACTATTAGCGAATTTGGCCCCCCCAAGATTTCTTTCTTATCAATTTGGCCCTCCCTGATAAAAATTTATGGATCCGCCCCTGTCGCCATGTGCTGGCGGCCATCTCGTGACGCCCACCAGGTGCTGGAGGTCATGGTGGCTTGACCGCCGGCACTTGTTTCCATTCCCATTCTTTCCTTTTCTGGTTCGATTCTCATTATTCCGACTCTACCTGATCCTCATGCCCTTCCTTGTCATTTTTCTGCCCGAGAAGTCATCCTAACTTTTAGCCTACCCTCACCCCTTTTTCTATTTACTTTACTTTCTCTCCGCTCCATTCTAATAACCATAAAAACACCAAAAACATAAAAAGAATATTTTTAATTCGAATTTTTACGAAAATTAAGATTAAAAGGCTGCTAAATCCTGTGTTTTAACGGGCTAACATTGGTGGAGGGTCCGTACTTTATTGGTCCAAACTTCTAATTTATTTCGAACCCAAAATTTTAACCATAAAGGGTCCAAATAAATAAAAAGCCTAAAAAAATAAAATACCTATACTTTATGTAACAGCCCAGGTAAAAAAAATTTGGATTTTTACTGGGACTCTAAAAGTCTTTTTACCGTGATTTACCGTTGAATTAATCTTGAGTAATTAATTCAAGGTAAATCGAGCGTCGTTTTTTGAAACCGAGGATTTTCCCGCACTCGTGATTTTTTCGTGGATTTTTCGGGCCTAAGTTGGTATTTTCTCGGGTCCCGGAATTCTCAGAAAAATCACACCGGAAAATAACTAAAGGGGTATCAATTATTTTCTGGTCCGGACCGAACTCGCTCCATAATACAGACAAGCTGCATTATTGGAAGATCATGCATAGTAAATCCAACGCTTATAAAAGAAGAAGAAGAAGAAGAAAGCAGGAGAGGGGAAGAAGAGAAGAAAAAAAAAAGAGAAAAGAAGAGGGGAAAAAAAAGAGAGAAAAAGAAAAGAAAAGAGAGAAAAAGAAAAGAGAAAAAAAAAGAAAACCGGTAGAAAAAAAAAAGACAGGAAAAAGAAAAAAAAAGAAGAACAAAAAAATTGAAACAGAAAGAAAAAGAGAGAAAGAAAATGGAAGAAAAAGAAAATGAAAAGAAAGGAAATAGAAAGGAATGAAAAAAAAAAGAGAAAGAAAAATCGGAAAGTGAACTGTTCATCGTCACCCTCCCCGAGCTCCGCTGCACTGTTCACGACGAAGCGTTCAGAGGCAAATAACATCGCACCGCCGCCACCAGCATCACCTCCTCACCGTCGCCTATCGACCGCCGCTGACCCCGTCGCCATCCGCCGCCTGACGCGCGCCGTAGAGCCGCTGACCCGTGGATCCGACTTCTCCCGCCGCCTGCAGCACCAGCAGCTGCCGCCGTGTTCAGTTGCCGCCACCCTCGCACCGCTCTCCGTCCGCGGGTGCCTAGCCTCGCCTCGCTTTCCTTCTGCCACGATTCGCGCCGCGCCGACGAGCTCATCCAAGGTGAGCAGACCCGCGACCCGCGTCCGACCCATTTCGTCTGGTCGGGTCGCGCCTTGGATCTACTGTTGTTTGAGCTGGGTTAGCTTGGGCTTGGGCTGTGGGCTGGTGCTGGGCCGAACCTTGGCAGGCCTACTGCCTTGGTCTGGGCTGGCACTATTCATGGCCCAGTCCGTTTAATTAAAAAAAACAATATATATATATTTATTTATTTATTCATAATGTGGTATACAATTTTGGAAAAAAATTATATATTTACTTTGAAAAAATTATGGTCAATTTAATTCTGGTATTTTGGGAAAAACAATATATATATACTTTGATAAATAATTAAGTTATGTTTTGAAAAACTACTATTAATTAGAAAAAAATATATATGTATCATGAAATAATTTTTGGAAATTTATATATATATTTTCTCTGGAAAATTATGGTTGTGGAAACATATATATATATATATATATACTTTGAAAATTAAAGTTAATTTATATATATATTCACATATGAGGTAAATGATGCCATAAATAAGCGGAAATATAAATATTATTAATAATACTAATATTTTCATTACAAGCATAAATATTACATTGATATTTTATAAAAGAAAATACATTTATCTTCTCGGAACGACATTGACCCTGAAGCTGTTGGGGTCATTGTTGACGTTGACCGTGATTTTGTCGCTCCACGAGAACCACATGCCGCCCGCGTCGTTTTGGCCTGGGAGATCGAACCGGTTTGCTGCAGGGAACCGGAGTGGGATGAGACCGTGATCGTCTTCAGGCTGCCACTGGGTCTCCGTGAGAAGAACCATGTTTGGCTTGTACTGGTTCTTCAGGTCCCTCAGAGTACGCGAGAACTCCTGGGAACGCCTTGCGACTCCTCTACAGTTCCACACCAGCAGTCGGGCCTTTGGCCAAGTTGGAGGTAATCGAGTTATTTTGGGCATGCTTTGGGCCGTCATCCAGAGCTGGTAGTAGGAACCTTGCTCCGAGAATTGGCAAGTGGACTCTAGCTTGAACTTCTGAAGTCTTTCCGAGATGAAGAACATGACGGAGTTGGCCGATCCGTAGAAGGAGGTCCTCAGGGTGCCATGGTCCTCCAAGAAGAACGTCTCTTCCATGAGAGTGACGAAGAATCTCGATGAGTAGAGTTCGTCGACGAAGACCAGACGAGGCATTCTACCGAGCTCGTTCGGTAGCTCTTCTGGACGCTCGTTGATCATGCTGTAGGCCAGCCGGTTCCTTCTGCCTAGGTTGGCACTTTTGACAAAGAAGACGGATGAGGAAGCAGACATCTTATTTTGGACACGTGGGGTTTTGTTTTACGAACGTTGTGTTTTATTTGCCTGAGCGGTTTGTTTGCTTTCAAATGCTTTTGATGATCTACACCTCACCGCTCCGTTTCTTTTATACTCTTATGGGGAGCGTGATTACTGTTTTTGATCTTCAAGATTTTGCTTTTTGAAATTTTGTCGTTGCGTCATTTATTGTTTTGTTACTTTATACATTTTTTGGGCTACCAATGCCAGAGTTTTTCAGCATTTTTCCATCTCATGATTTTCATTCGCTCTGGCTACCTTGTCCTTTCTTTCTATGGTTTTTCTATAATTTTCTGCATCTTTTATCACATGCATTCGTGACCGTTGAGGCTAGACTGATGGGACCAAACCTCGAGTGGAGTGCATGTGTGACAAGCTTACAGCTGTTCGGACATCGTGGAGAGATACGAGACTTGATACACGTTTTTGGCTTATGCGGAATTAGTGAACAAGTAGGCATCGTTTCTTTCGAGGGACACAGGACGTGCTCGTGATCATCGCCTTGCGACATAATGGAAGTCTTTTTCACGAGGTAACCGAAGTCACCGTTAGCAGTGCGTGTCACGTTTCTCGAGATCGAGGATGGTTACGATCGATCTAGAGCGCCGAGCACGGAAACATGTTTTTGTTTAAATTTCTTTATGTTTTGATTTTGTTAAACTAATCTTGTTTTTAATTTCCTTATGCTTGATTTTATAGTCTTATTGTTGATTTTTGTTTTGTTTTGAGATGTTTTATTTTTCTGTTTCACATATGACTTTGTAATATAAGAATTTTGATTTTAAAAGAAAGCTTATTTTATTTATTCATAAGGTTTTACAACAGGAGAAGAAGTACTCTATGGAGTTACTTGCTTCTCTAGATCTTTTACAAGTTTTTGGACGTTCTTCATATGGGGAAAGAGTTCCGCGCACGCCAGTTCTATCTGCACCACCGCCAAGCTGATCTTCTTCAGTGAGACGTTCAGCTGCGTCAGTGTCTGCTGCGGAGTGCTGCTTTCAGCCATCGCCTTGCCCTTTCGATCTTCAGCCTTCTTGTTGGCATGCTTCTTTTGCCGTCTGCTGGAGACCACCATGTGTTCCTTCAGGCCGACGATGTTCGTCTTGAACCGCTTCTTCGGAGGTTCTTCATCGGAGCTTGTCGGGAAAGCAGTGCTGCCGATGTAGCTGTTGTTCTCGGAGTCAGAGGTAGTCCGAGATCGGAGTGGAGAGTCCATGGCTGAGAGTGAGTGTCTCGGTCATGAGGTTTGGTATTTATAAGAGGATGAGATGTCGCTTAAGGGTATAAGCAGTATCTCGGGTGGGGTTGGACACCTGGCAGAGTGTGCCAGAAGCTTATCGTGGTAGGACCCACGGATAAGACGGAATTTCGGGGTCGAAATTTTTTTAAGGGGGCTAGAATGTAACAGCCCGGGTAAAAAAATTTGAATTTTTACCGAGACAGTAAAAGTCTTTTTACCGTGATTTACTGTTAAATTAATCTTGGGTAATTAATTCAAGGTAAATCGGGCATCGTGTTTTCGAAACCGAGGGTTTTCCCGCGCTCGTGATTTTTCTGTGGAAAAAAAATTATATATTTACTTTGAGAAAATTATGGTCAATTTAATTCTGGTATTTTGGGAAAAATATATATATATACTTTGATAAATAATTAAGTTATGTTTTGGAAAACTACTATTAATTGGTAAAAAAATATATATGTATCATGAAATAATTTCTAGAAATTTATATATATATTTTCTCTGGAAAATTGTGGTTGAGGAAATATATATATATATATATATGTATATGTACTTTGAAAATTAAAGGTAATTATATTTTGTGTTGGAAATATTATTATATATATTTATAAAAAGATAAATACTATATAGATATTTTTTGGAAATTATAAATATGTTATTATTTTTTTGGGAAATTATGGTAATTATTATTTTGGAAAAGTATATTATTTTATGAAAATGTTTTGAATTAATAGTTTTGGAAATATATTTTTGTAACCTTATATGCATACGATATATTTTCGGTAAAAGATAATAATAACGGATATGAACCAGGATGGGTTTAATTCGCAGTATTGGCATCATAGTATACCGATTATGTGCATTTATGTGAGTGTATAATGTTTTGTGGTATAGGTTTGATATCGGGCAGTTTCCCGAGGAGCCGGCGTCGTACCGGTCATTGTTTCCGGAGTTGAGTAATCGGCCAAGGTGAGGATGGATTTCCTTCTATATGTGCCTATATTACTCGGTTATTGTGTTTGATGATTATTGCTCTGTTGCTTGTTGCATCTATTGTGGTTTGTTTCGGGATGTTTATCCGATGGTCTTGATTGTTGTCGGGATGTTTATCCCAGTATCTTGATTGGTTTTTGGATATTTATTTTCGTGACTTTGGCCATAAGAATAATGGATTGATTAATAATTTGAGATAAGGATTTCGATCCTTGATTTTGGATAGGGATGTCTATCTCGGTATTTTGGTTAGGGATGTTGATCCCTGAATTTGTCACGTGATAAGTAGAGGTACGACTCGATGGTTTAAGACTGTTTCGTGGTGGCCGTGACCTGGGTTACTTGTGATAAGCATGTCTATGCTTGGGATGTCTATCCCTGGGTTCGTATTTTTGGGATGTCGATCCCTGGGTTCTCTAGATTTGGTCTGGCACCCGAAATATGTTGATAACCAGGTCTGACCCCTAGCTTATACGATATATGTTGAATCTTTTTGGTCTTGGTCCAGTTTTGGGTCGAGTCTTTTGGGTTGTTTCATTTTGGCTGTTATGCCTGTGTTATCGGCCTTGAGTAATTTTTAGTGTTGCATATTGATCGTCTATCCATGGTTGTGAGCAATTCAGACTCACCCCTCACCTGCGGGCTTTCATCCCGTAGGATGAGTTATTTGTGGTACAGGTTTGGTGCATTCCAGACAGGCTGCGGCGTTATCCCTTGGACAGGGCTCGGATCCATAGTTTGCATCTATGTCGCATACAGTGTTTTGTGAGTTATTAAGTCTTCTGTTGTGCATTTAATTGATATTATTGGGCCATTGGGCCGGTTTTGTTATTTATGATGTTTACTATTTTGGGCTGTTGAGCCCGTGTTCCTGTTGTATACAATGTATGCTGGACTTATTTTTATTGGGTCGTCACAGTTTCCGGCACGTGTTTACGGTGTACGGTAAATACGGGTCGGGGTGTTTCACTTTATTAAAATCAGACCTTAAATATATTTAAACTCAAAATTAAATTATCTTAATAATCACAGGCAAAAATATTTAAGGCTCCAAAAATAATAAAATATTAATATTCTATTAGCTTAAATCATAAATATATCCTAATCTAAGATTAAATCATCTCATTGATTTACAAGCAGAAATACATCAATAATCCAAATTAACAAAATATTAGTGGGTCAAATTTGAGTGTTCACAATATCAATTTAAAACATAAAACATTCATTAAATAATTTTAAGTGCTCATTTGGAATAGGTTGAACCAGATACCCCTAGCTACTTATAATTTTTCAAAAACTAAAATATCAGAGACGAGCAAACGACAACAATTCGTAACCATATCTTATATACGCACAATAGAAAAATATTGAACGATCAAATAATTTGTCTTATGAAACAACATTCTACAATTATCTTGGAGGGTCACTTTTACACCAAAAAAATTCATTTTTTCCTTTTTATTATATAATTTTTAATGGAAAATGTCCACTTGTAAATTTTATATTTGCTTTTATTTTGTAATTGTGGATGAATACTAATATATATAAATTATTAATCATTATTTATTAAATAATTATTCTTTTAAATCAATAATATCGATCCCTGGTGCCACCAATAAACCACAATTTTAGTTTGTGTCTTGATAAATATGGAAAGAATATATACTCTTCAAGCTGAAACATTAATCCTATTCCTAAATGAACCAATATTATAATGACAATATCAGCCTCGTCTTTTAAAATTGTAAGAGCCATCTAAACATTAATCTTTTTCCTGAAGTCTACAACAGCATAATACTCAAATTGGAAAAGCTATCATATCTTGATAAACAATGCGCACGTGAATAAGTTTACAAGGATATAAACAAATCAGTAGGATACACAAACAAGCCCATTGGGTAATTCTTAAAAGAAAGACAAGCCCATTTGGGTAAGGTCTTCGTTGGAGCCCAATCATGGATGCTTTCTTTTTTCTTCTTTTTTTTTACTGTTAGCTTTGTTAATCTTGATTTACTAAGTCGTACTTTGATCGATCATTACTGCTGCATTAAGGAACGTTTAGGTTAAATTCTAAAAAAAAAATAATAATTCCAAATACTGACCAATGAAATGTAGCGGTGATGTAAGAAGCAGAATCTTTGGAAAAGTGATTCTCCTTGGTCTAAAAATCTTGTCTTAGTTGGACCTGTAGCTTAATTTTTTTGGAACCGTAACATAATTCTTTTGGATCGGCCCGTAACTTAATAATGCGGATCAATTGTGCGGCTCATATAATACCATTAACATGGGGTCCTACGCATGATCCTTCTTCTTCACAATAGACACAGAACACTAATTAATAACCTCTCGATCAAGGTGTGCAACCGCTGTTTGTTTTTCTTTGGGGTAAAACTCCAATTCAATCAAGTTGGCGCTGCATACTGGTTTCTCTTCGGTTCAGGTTAGCTTCTGTTTCCCCTCTCTTCTTTTCCAATCAGTTATTGGTAGTTTAATCAAATTGACCCTTTCACGTAATATTTTCCTATGGATTAAGATACAACTTTTTTCTTTCTCTGATAATATTTAAGATCTCGATCGGCCGTTCTCTTAAAGTTTTTTTTTTTCCGTACTTAGGGTTTTAAGAACGTTTCAATGGAAATAGAGAAAACTTCTTCTTTAGAGGATGTGGATGATGCTTTGTTGCTTGAAATTCTAGTTCGAGGACTCTCCACTTATTCACATCTCACTCAATGTAAGGTGGTGTCTAAGCGTTGGCTATCTATGATCTCTAGTCCCATCTTCCTCAAGCAATGGAAGGAAGACTATAAGACCCTTCATGCCAATGACAAAAAACCAATACCCTACACCCTAATCACCAACGTTACTTTTCCAAATGGAATATTGGACCATTACATTGTAAATCACACAGCCTCTGAGCATCCACTACTCCTGTCTAAAAGATTTAAGCTAGGGTTTCTACCTTTCTTGGGACGCAGAAGAGGTCCCCCAGGAAGAGGTGCCCGTGTTCGAATCGCGGCAACATGTGATGACTTGCTTTTGTGTCATTCCACTCTAGAGGAGGATATTTTGGAGGGTGTGTATTATTTATGCAATCCACTCACTAGGCAATGGGTAGCTCTTCCACCCTTCCATACCGCTTACCCAATTATGAAGGACATCCCTATAGGTTTGGCATGTAATGAGAACAGTTACAGAGTGGTGCGAATTCATGAAGGGAGAAGCCCCTCTCCTAATTCGGGATTAGCAACAACTTTCCTAGCCGAGATATTCTCCCCAGAAACAAACAAATGGGACGTGACGGAGGTATCACATCCATACAACAAGGAATTCGCCTTCGACTGGCGTAGGTTTCCTTGTCATATGTTTTTATGGAATGGCATTTTTTTTCTTTCCACCAAGCCAGAAAGTTATGTCAATAGTATAGTTGGTTATAATCCTTGGGAACCAGAGAGGTGCCATATAATTAACATGCCTGATGGGAGATACGTTGGTACTGTGATTTTTGGGGACTGCAATGGGTCTTTACGGTTACTACAAAGGTGTTTTGGTGAGAGTGGCGAGAGTCTCGGTGAATGCCTCAAAATTTGGCAATTAGAAAACTATGAGGAAGGAGAATGGAGCTTAAAGAAAGAGATCGTGTATGAAGAGTTCTTGATTGAAGACAATGATCCCCTGCAAGATGAGATAAATGACGATACGGCAGATTTGCGGGGTTTGGCTTTGGACCCATACGACGAGGATGTTGTATACCTTTATCATTACACACCCGGGACCAGGAATGAGGTAGGTGGCTATTGTGGAAGGATTTTATCATGCAATTTACATACTAAGAAGGTGAAAGAAATCGACAAGATTCAGCATCGCAATCTCAATAACATGTTTCGATTTGTGATACCAGAGTGGCCTACACCAGTTCCTCCGCTCCCACAGAATGCCCATCCTACCCAGTGAATTGCATCGTAGTGCTGTGTTCAGCCCTTTTTTCCCTCCCAAGAACATTGTTGTGCCTGGTTGGAAGTGTAACAAGAAACCGTGATAATTTGAGCACATGGATATCTTTTTCTACTTGATTGCTCATTGATTTTGATTTTCAAAATTACACACTAAATTTGTGTTTCATACAATACATGATTCCGCAAATAGACATGGAAGTATAACTTAGCATAACTTGTCGTATCATTGGTTGCAATGTAGACTTATCATCGGTTGCAGTGTAGACTTAATTTGCCTGTCCAATTTTCTTTTGTTTGTAGCTGTTGTCAATAACCGAAGAAATCCTTCTGAACTGAGATTTAATGTTACTTTCAGCCTTTAGATGGGGTATAGTTACACAGATTATGCAGCAATGAATGGTAACGAAATTCTTATGTCCGTACCATCATATTTTTGCATTGGTGACCTTTATACCATTTAACTTTTATTGCTTCCAATCAAAAAAAAAATAACTTTTATTGCCTTTAGACATCTAACTCATGGAGGTTCAGATACTGTAAAGTAGAAAGTTGCTAATGGCAAAAGCTAAATGTTAAAAGAAGCTCATATATAGCTAATTTTGCTGAGATGTATTGCTAAACATATTCCTTTATGGAGACAAGATGTTCATCTATTTTTCGATAAAAAAAAAAAGTTCATCTATTTGTAAGCCTATATATATCGGGCAATTAGTCATTCTTCTTACTGACATCTTTTTTTTTTTTTGGTTGAAAAAAAATTTAGGTTGAGGGGAGGCTCCCCCAGTCCGGGGCCAGGGCAAACCACCGGGCTCAACGAGCGCTTACAGTGGTATTTACAGATTACCCACCAAGAGGGACGGCCTGTGGGGTTCGAACTCTCAACCTAATGGGAGTGCTTACTGAACCTCAACCAACTAAGCCAACCCTCGTTGGCTCGGTTGACATCTATTTGTGACATAGTACTGTTGAATGATTTATCATTAAGTATTTAAATTATTGGCACATGTATTGACACTTTTAGTTCTTAGTAGTTGGGAATATTTAGTTTTGGAATTGAATTTGACGAAAATTTCCGTTTGTCAGGAACATTTAGTTTCTCCAAATTACACTTTAAGATATTCACAAACTGCCATTTTTTCTTAGAGAATTCTGATGTTTCTAATGGTTGGGTGGTCCCCACATCCATACTTCTTACGATTTTCTTACATAAGAAATCAAAAAATTCCACCAAAATAGGTTGTCCACGGGAGGACCAATGATATTTTCCTTACGAATTTCTTATGAGTAAAATTCTTAAGAACACAATAAGTAAACCTTCCCACTAAGCGTACTTTGAATTATTTTTCCACTTTTTGGAAGACCTTGTGTTATATCATCCGATCTGGACTTTTATATAAAAAAGAGAAGCAATGACGGTATTTGGGGAATAAGCATCGGCTAAGATCAGCCAAGCAGACAAAGGACCCTGCATCTTTTTTTTCTCTCCCACTTTTTGTTGTTCTTACGTATTCCTTACATTTACAGAGTTTCTTACCAAGGATTTCTGTACTAACTATATTGGTAAGGAATCTGTAAGGAAACCGTAAGAAATTCGTTGTTCTTACGGTTTTCTTACGGATTTCTTTCGAATTGCGTCCATAAGAAAGAACTTGGAAATTGGTAGTGTTGTAATTGGAATTGAAAAATAATAATACTCAATTGTACTGCAAAATAAATTGAATTCTATGGCCCTCATATTGGGGATAGCGTGATAAATTAGGAATGGACAGGTTATTAATCTGGGTGAGCGATGCAGAGAAAAATAACTGGGGTAATTGTAAAGGACGTTTTTATTCTAGCTGGTTTTGTATCATTGCAATCTGTTGATCCAATAAGCCATGTTATCTGTTACTCCAATATGTCAGGCTACATTCTAACCCAAATGCAAGAGGGTCTCATCTTCCACTGTTCCACATGGACTAGCATTAAAAAAAATGTCTGTAACAACTTTAAACACCCCTAGCAATTAGCAAAAATGAGTACCAGGAACAGATATTTGGGAATAGAACACCTTTGTGAATCTGTTGATGATTAGGAAGATGCTTAAGGTTAATTAAGTATGCTTAGGCCTAATTAAGTATGATTATTAACATAAAGCATGGATTAAATTGTGACATTGATTATAATATTATAATATGACTTTAAATACAATTTAATATGTCAATTATTATTATATGATTAAATGCACTAACTAGGTTTTGATTATGACAAACCTATACAAACTTATGTATAGCATCTTGTGCTTTTAACAAAGAATTGCAGCTCACAAAGGTGGTCAATTCGTGATCACCATGTGGGAAGAAGTGTGAGTGGGATTGGAGGATGTGTTAGTGGAGTTGACATGTCGCTTTCAACAAAAAGCCAACCATGTGACTTGATTTATTTAATCCCTATGGGCATTGGTCAAACAACCTAGGACACTACCATTTGTGTAATCTGCACCAATGAAAAGCCTACCTTAAACAAATCAAATGTCAGCTGAATTTCAAACTTCCTAGGACCAACCTAGGACTATGCTAAACAATGACATCAATGACAAAAAGCTGCAGACCGCTGGATCTCGTGCCAAAGTGAAAAGGACAACAGGCATTATGAACGTTGACGCTCTGGCACCTCGGGAGACAAAACAGCTTGATGGAAACGGACACATAACGGATCTTTTGAATTCAAACCATCCAAATTGCCTATATAAAGAGATGCTGATTGAAGGAGAACTTCAGAGCTGCTAAACCGAGTTTCAGAATTCAAGCAAATATAGTTGCATTTGCAGTTCTCAATCAAGCAAAGAGAAAGAGAGAAAAACTTTTCTTATTTCAAACATTGAGAGAAAATATTTGAAGGGAAAAATGCAAAAATAACAAATAATTTCAAACTAGCGGCTCCTACTAAACCCGTGTCACCAATTGTCAGAAGAGGACAAAATTTTTAAATTAAAAAAAGGCACTTAAATATTGAAATAAAAGAAATTCAAGGAACAAGGTCTACCATTTTATCCTATATGATTATTTGCATTCACTTTTCAACTTCACAAGTGTGACACATCGACAAGTTAGACATACTTGTTTTTTGGTCTGATGTATCTTGAACTTGATTGATACATAATTCGTCAACATGAGCATGAACAACATGCAATTCCATCAATCTCTTTACAACTTGGTTCATAGTAGGGCGATCATGATGATTATATTCCACACATTGCACTGCCAGCTTCGAGACTCAATTGCATCTCTGCTATAATATCTAGTGTCGCTTACAAAGCTTTGATGCTCCAGGGACCATTCACTATAAGAAGACAACAATTTTGCTTTGTATTCCTCCTCAACCCTTTCTACAACAATTTCACAAAGATCACCCGCCACCCAGGCTTCAACATCCACGACTTTTTTACATAACAAGTTTAACAACACTGTCCCATATGCATAAACATCGCAGGCTTGAGGATCTGTCAACAATGCAAACATCACAATTTTATTAAAAACATAGCATGTATCCACAAATTAGTTTACATAATGAAAAAAAAAAAGCAAATTTCACTACCAAGCAAACCTTCCACAAGAAAGGTTAAGTATAAGGTATAATGATTGTTGCTTTGTGCATTTTGATCACTAAAAGATTGTGCTTCTTTGGTTCAAGGGAAATTTATATTTGTGTTGGACTCCAAAGAGGAACACAGAGATGAATCATATATACTAATAAAGAATAAATGCACAGCTATTTGGTACTTTGAAATGAAAAAATAAATGTACAAATATTAAAATTGGTGACATACCATTAGTATAGCAATCACTGTCCACGTCCTTGTAACCAATACATCCCATGGTCATATGCCTTTTAAGTCTACTATTGGATAGAATCCCACCAGCAAACTGCCCATAATCAATTAGCTTGGGGAAAAAAATCCTATACACCAAGTTCAAATGGCTATTAGTACTCCATTGAAAAGAAAAGGTAAAATAATAATTACAGATACAAAGAGCTTTTGCAACAAGATCTTAAGAAGAAGAATTAACCTGGTCAAGAATTATATGGGAAACACTTATATTACGAACAGCATAGTGTTGCAATGGTGAATTCTCGGTGTGAAGAAATGCAAGGAGAGAAGCAAATTCAATACCAATCTTAATTATTTGTAGCTATGTAAGTCTATCTGGAAGCATAAAAGCCCGAGTAAACAATTAGAACTATAAATGGTCCTCCACTCACAATTCGGATAGGCAATGGGTTGAAGGCTCGGTTTTGGCTTGACAACTAGACCGGGAAAGGTGCTCTGCAGGCCTTATTTCCTAGGTTATTCACAATCTCAACTTGCAGGGAAGCTTCAGTAGCTGATTGTATTCAATGCATTGATTCACTTCCTAGATGGGAAGTCTGCATGGAGGAGGTAGTTACGTGACTGGGAAGTGGTAGACGTGGCTGAAATTCGCAGGTTGGTTTGTGATATCCCCACTTTGCAGGCCCGTGAGGATTTGGTTGTATGGTCTAAAGCCCAAAATGGTGAGTACACTGTGAAGATGCATGGGTAGATCTACTGTTTACGACCAGTTCGGGTTACAAAGGAACAAACCGTACATCTGGACTGGTCTTCCACCATTCAAAGTAGAGTACTAGCTATGGTTGGCAATAAATCATGGCATCCCAACAAAGGACACTCTTCGACATCCTGGTATTATATCTCTCGCCGATTCTATCTGTTGCTTGTGCGATTCAAATCTTGAATCGAGAGATCACCTTCTATTTTTGTGTCCTGTTTCTTGGCATGTCTGGTGTAAAATTGCTAAATGGTGGGGTTTCGGCTGGGTTTCACCTGGCACTCTTGAAGAGTTCCTCTTGCAATGGACTTACCTGTCACCTTTCAACTGCAGTCGTTCCTCTTGGTTTCTTATTGCACTTGCAGGCCTTTGGGGCATTTGGCTAGAAAGAAACAAAAGAATTTTTCGAAATTCTTCTGCAGATGTGGATCGGCTTGTGGATATCATTCGAGTGCATGCAATCTCTTGGGTCAGAACTCTGCAGCAGGACTTCCCTTTTGGCACATCATACGCTCTATCAAATGCTGATTTTCTCAGGCGTTGGTGCGGTATTAGTCGAGACTTTAAATGTCTTTCCCCTGTTTAATCTAGCTTTCTCAAGCTCTTTTTGAGCCTTTTGCATTATTCGTGTAACCGCGTAATGTAAATAGCTTGTGCAAAGCTGTGGCCTTGAGCTCATATGTATGTGGCTCACTGTAATTTTTTTTATCATTAATAAAAACTTCGTTAGCATCAAAAAAAAAAACCCAACTAGAATAATTTGCATCTTTCCACCAACAACTTAAGAGCGCACAATATATTACAGCTAAATAGCTCAGGCTTTAAAACATTCCGAGATGACATGTTTTGTCCTTTTGAGGGTCAGTATTGTTTTGCTTTTCACCTGCCTTTTGCTTCAAAAAAAATATAAGAAATGACCTAAGTGAAATGACTAGCACCTAAGGAAAAAAGGAAAAAAAAAAGAGAGAAAAGAATCTCAAAGCCTTAAAGAAACCAACATGTGCTAAGAAGTAAGCTTGTAAACTTCTAAGCAAGCAACCAACCAACAAGTAAGCTTGTAAAGGATAGTTCATTCATTGAGTTTTGCCATTTGCTAACATGAAACAAGTTTGTTTCAGTTCAATAGTTTTCATGAGGCCACATATTGCTCACTAAAAATGAATGATAAAGTACACATACCCCATATTTGTTGATTAATAATATTATTTGGTTTATTAGCCCTTCTTGGATACGCATAGGTTTTTAAAATTTGTATTAGTAACAGAATGTCATCACCTACTAGACTAAAGATAGGATCCTTACGATCTTGGTATTTTTTCCCTTTGCCATTAACTAATTTCAAGAAGTCACGTTGTGCCAGCAAGGACAATCGAGAAGCAAGTTTCACCACGGGACCGGGTCAACCACGAAAACAACAACCATGAAAATGGGGGTTAGATATTACAAACATGGAGAAGAAATTTAACACCATAACATCCACCAACATGTGTCAAGCAAATAAGAAGAATCATGCAACAAACCAAGCCTTCATGTTGCATTATCTTACATGCAGGTAGGGACAACATTTAGGAAAGGAAAAGAAAAAAACAATGAAACTTTAATATCGGTAAGAGATAGTAAAGAATGAGGCCAAAATGGACTAACACCATCTTAAAGGTTGGAACATCCTTATGTCTATTTATTTGTGGGATCCTTCCCAAACTTGCCAATTTATACAAAATATTAACAAACAAGTCTCGCATTGATTTGAAAAGAAAATTTCTAACAATTAATTAATATGTTAAAATATATGTTTAACTACTATTAACAGCCACCTTGTAAATCACAATTAAGTATTGCAAATAATTGATAAGTAATAGCATCTACCTGACACTTCATCTCCTTGCCTATTAGAAACACCACCACCAAGTTTCGAGCCCTCACCTTGAATGGCAGCACCAGAAGAACAACCTGCAACTTCATTAAACCACGATAAACTTGTTTCAATGATGGGCGCTTTCGAGGATCATTATGTACACATTGTAGTGCCAGTTTAGTGACCTTGACCCCGTCATCACAGTTAAAAAGTGGATGTGATTCAAGGCTGGGGTGAACTAGTGAGAAATTGAGTTTGCTAGAGCCTGATTTTTGTGATTTGTACTCTCCACATGCCCACTCAAAAATAGTTTGTTTATCACCAGTACCAACTTCTTCAAGGTCCTCTACTTTGCTAACTAACTGTAAGAGAAGAACTACATAGGAAAAAACATCACATTTATCCGACCACACACCTACCATGGCAATAATAAAGGAAACGATACATTGAAAGAGAAAAAAAATTCAAACGGTGAGTATATATATATGGACATGTATAGTAATGAAAATGAAAAGTTTGAGTTAGTTCAGTTTTAATTTCTTATGCAACAAAAAATATGGTATTCAACAAAAAGGCAATATGCTCCTGGGAACAAACTGAAGAAATGTGAAAACATCTTGCAATGTTTAATCGATGCACTTATAGATAGTTCAGAGATGCACTTACAATATAGTTAATTACATAGCAAAAATCAATAGGGGCAACGTTAAGAAGGTTTACCACAGAACAAGATACAAGATACCTGGGCAGGCACTAGTTGGATCAACATAGCCATGACAACCATTTGCATGCTCGTACAGAATGTTTCTTTTATCATATAGAATTCCACCACTGATCATGCTGATGTAACAGCCCGGGTAAAAATTTTGGATTTTTACCAGACTGTAAAATTCTATTTACCGTGATTTACTGTTGAATTAATATTGGGTAATTAATTCAAGGTAAATCGGGAGTCGTTTTTCGAAACCGAGAGTTTTCCCGCGCTCGTGATTTTCCCGCGGATTTTTCGAAACTAAGTAGGTATTTTTTCGGGTTTCGGAATTTCTCGGAAAATCACATCGGAAAATAACTAAGGAGGTATCTGTTATTTTCTGGTCCGGATCGGACTCGCCCGTAATACGGACGAATTATATTATTTGAGCCTCACATGTTAAATAGTAATTTTTCATTATAAATAGAAGGAAGCAGAACCGGGAGAAGGCAGAAGAGAAGAGAAAAAAAAAAGAGAGAAAAAAAAAGAAAGAAAAGGAGAGGAAAAAGAAAAAGAGAGAAAAGAAAAAAAGAGAGAAAAAAAAAAGAAGAAAAAGAGAAAAAAATCAGAAAATCAGAAAAAAAAAGAGAGGAAATGGAAAAAAGTAAAGAAAAGAGCCAATCAGAATAAAAAGAAAAGAAAAGGAAAAGAAAAAGAAAAGAAAAGAAAAATCAGAAAAATAGGAAAGAAAATAAGAGAAAAGAATAGAAAATAGAGAAAAAAAAACGGAAACCCGGAGTGAACAGTGCCGTCACCCCGAGCTTCCGGTTACTGTACATGTGATGGAGTTCCAGGCGGAGTCACGACGCACCACCTACACCATCGTGCTCGCCGTCTCGTCGCCGACCGAACGTTGCCAGCCCCGACTAATTCCTCCACCGGACGCGCGCGCAGGAGGCGTTGACCCGCCGGGTTGCCCACGGATCTGCTTCTCCTCCAGTCTGCTCCGCCACCGCGCCGCCTCGCACCGAGGTTCCACCGTCGTTGGAGTCGCCTCGAGGTCGCCTTCTTCGTGGTCGCCTTCCCTTGCGTTGACGCGTCCTCCGTCGCCGTCCCTGCTGCTCAACCCGAGGTGAGCATCGGGTTTAGCCCGTTTCCGCGGCCGGGTCGCGCCCTTCCTGGGTTGTGATCCGGATTTCCTTTTTTTTTATTTTAATAATATATATATATAAATGCTTACATAATTAATTTCTGCTAATTAATTTCTGGAAAAAAATAGGAATATTATTTTGGAAAATTGTATGCAATATTCTGGGTTTGGGTTTTAAAAAAATATATATACCTTGATTCTTCAATTAAGATGATTATATTTTGTTTGTAAATTAACATTATGGTTAGATTTGAAATATATATATATATATATATACCTTAAAAATAATTCCTGGAAATTAATATGTATATTATTTTCGTCTGGAAAATTAGGATTGTGGTTTATGTAAATAGATATGTATTTTGTAAATTTAAAATAATTATATTTTGTGTTGGAAAATTAAATTGTATATGTATTTAGAAAAAGGATAAATACTATATTAATATTTTCTGAAAATTATAAATACGTTATTATTTTCTGGAAAAATTATTGTAATTATTATTTTGGAAATTATTGTTACTCTATGAAAAATATTTTGAAAAATAATCTTAATTAAAGTATGGTACCGAAATTAT
>JAKUCV010005612.1:0-33534 GCA_028386065.3 Turnera subulata | reverse complement strand
GTTTCATTCTGTAGGATGAGTTGTTTGTAGTGCAGGAACGTGCGGGGCAAGCTGAAGCGTACCCTCGGACAGGACTTGGATCCATAGGTTGCATTTGTGCATACAGTGTTAGTGAGTTATATTAAGTCTTCCGCTGTGCATTGTTTCCGCTATTATTGGGCCATTGGGCCGAGATTTATTATTTATGATGTTTTACTATTTTGGGCCGTTGGGCCGAGTTATTGTAGTTCACACTGTATGCTTGGGCTTGTTGGGCTGGGTTGTCACAGTTCCGGCACGTGTTTACTATGTACGGTAAATACGGGTCGGGGCGTTTCAGTTTTGGTAGCGGAGCGGGCGTTAGGTCTTGTCGGGCAGTCTTTGTGTGTTTGTTGTCTTGTTTGCATAGTTCGCTCCAGTTGTTTATTATTTTACATCATTTAGTTAGTGCATTATGGATCCAGTCGAGGGACGCCAGCTGTCGCGGAACATACACATATGAGGTAAATGATGCCATAATATGCGAAAATACGAATATTATTAATACTGATAATATTGGAAATACAAGAGAAATATTACATTGATGTTTGATAAAGGGAAACATTACATTGATATTTTATAAAAAGGGAAATATTACAACGATTTTTGATATTTTATAAAAATAAGAAAATACATTCAACGGTTCGCAACGACGTTGACACGGAAGCTGTTTGCGTCACTATTAACGTTGACCGTGACTCTGTCGCTCCAAGAGAACCACATGCCGCCTCTGTCGCGCTGGCCAGGAATCTCGAACCGGTTAGCTTGAGGGAATCGGAGTGGAATCAGACCGTGATCGTCTCGTGGTTGCCACTGCGTCTCCGTCAGAAGAACCATGTTGGGCTTGTATTGGTTCTTCAAGTCCCTCAAAGTGCGTGAGAACTCCTGTGCACGCCTTGCAACTCCTCTGCAGTTCCACACCAGCAGACGTACCTTTGGCCAGGTTGGAGGTAGCCGAGTCATTCTGGGTATGCTCTGGGCTGTCATTGCGAGCTGGTAGTAAGCGCCTTGCTCCACAGTCTGGCAAGTGGACTCCAAGTTGAACTCTTGAAGTCTATCCGAGATGAAGAACATCACGGAGTTTGCTGAGCCGTAGTATGAAGTCCTCAGTGTCCCATGGTCCTCTAGGAAGAACACCTCTTCCATTGGAGTGACGAAGAACCGCGACGAGTAGAGCTCGTCGACGAAGACTAGTCGTGGCATTCTGCCGAGCTCATTCGGTAGTTCTTCAGCACGTTCGTTGACCATGCTGTACGCCAGACGGTTTCTTCTGCCAAGGTTGGCACCTTCGACGAAGAAAACTGATGAGGGAGCAGGCATCTTGATTGGAACGTGTGGGATTCTGTTTTTGGAGCGTTGCGTTTTTGTTTTTCAGAATGGTTTTGTTGCGTTAATGCTTTTGATAATTTACACATCACCGCTCCTTCTTTTATACACCTATGGGAAGCGTGTTTATTGTTTTCGATTTTCAAGATTTGCTTTTTGAAAATTTACCGTTGCTTTCAATTAATGCTTTATTACTTTACGCGTTTTCGGATTACCGTGCCAGAGTTTTTCAGCCTTTTCTATCTCTTGATTTTCTTTCGCTCTGGCTACCTTGTCTTTTCTTTTTATGGCCTTTCTATATTTTCTTGCACCTTTCACCACTTGCATCCGTGACCGTTGAGGCCAGATGGATGGGACCGTGCCTCCAGTAGAGTACATGTGCGACGAGTTTACAGCTGTTCGGATATCTTGGAGAGATACGCGCCTCGACAGATGTTTTTGGCTCATGCGGAATTTTTGAACAAGTGGGTATCATGTCTTTCGAGGGACACAGGATGTTCCCGTGATCATCGCCTCGCCAGTTAACAGATGTCTTTTTCACGTGGGAACCGACGTCACCGTTGGCTGTACGTGTCACGTATCTGCTTAGGACCGATATGGGCACCGATCATGAAAACGTGTTTTATTTTAATTTCTTTTTGTTTTGATTTTGTTAAACGAGTTTTACTTTGTTTTTAATTTCTTATGTTGATTCTGCTTTCTTTTGTTGATCTAATTTTTAACATATTTATGTTTGATTTTATATTTTTATTGTCTAGTTTTATTTTTCTTTGAGATGTTTTATTTTCCGTTTAACATAAGATTTCATAATAAGAGATTTGATTTAAAATGGAAACTTATTTTATTTATTTAAATGAAGGTTTACAACAGAGAAAAAGTGCTCTAAGGAGCTACTTGTTTCTCAAGATCTTTTACAATCTTTTTGACATTTTCCATGTGCGGGAACAGCTCCATGCACGCCAGTTCTATCTGCGCCACCGCCGAGCTGATCTTCTTCAGTGAGAAGTTCAGTTGCGTCAGTTTCTATTGCGGAGTGCTGCTCTCAGCGACCGCCTTGCCCTTGCGATCTTCAGTTTTCTTGGAGACTCGCTTCTTCCGTCGTTTTGGGGAAACGACCATATGCTCCTGCAGGCCGATGATGTTTGTCTTGAAGCGTTTCTTTGGAGGCTCTTCATCGGAGCTTGTTGGGAAAGCTTTGCCGCCGATATAGCTGTTGTTCTCAGAGTCTGAAGTCGTTCGAGAACGAAGAGGAGAGTCCATGGCTGAGAATGAATGACTCAGCTGTGAGGTTTGGTATTTATAAGCGGATAAGATGTCGCTTAAGGGTATAAGGGTAACTCATGTTGAGGTTGGACACCTGGCAGAATGTGCCAGAATCTTATCGTGGTAGGACCCACGGATAAGACGGAATTTCGGGGACGAAATTCTTTTTAAGGTGGGTAGTCTGTAACAGCCCGGGTAAAAATTTTGGATTTTTACCGGACTGTAAAATTCTATTTACCGTGATTTACTGTTGAATTGATCTTGGGTAATTAATTCAAGGTAAATCGGGAGTCGTTTTTCGAAACCGAGGGTTTTCCCGCGCTCGTGATTTTCCCGCGGATTTTTTGAAACTAAGTTGGTATTTTTTCGGGTTTCGGAATTTCTCGGAAAATCACATCGGAAAATAACTAAGGAGGTATCTGTTATTTTCTGGTCCGGATCGGACTCGCCCGTAATACGGACGAATTATATTATTTGAGCCTCACATGTTAAATAGTAATTTTTCATTATAAATAGAAGGAAGCAGAACCGGGAGAAGGCAGAAGAGAAGAGAAAAAAAAAAGAGAGAAAAAAAAAAGAAAGAAAAGGAGAGGAAAAAGAAAAAGAGAGAAAAGAAAAAAAGAGAGAAAAAAGAAAAAAAAGAAAGAAGAAAAAGAGAAAAAAATCAGAAAATCAGAAAAAAAGAGAGGAAATGGAAAAAAGTAAAGAAAAGAGCCAATCAGAATAAAAAGAAAAGAAAAGGAAAAGAAAAAGAAAAGAAAAGAAAAATTAGAAAAATAGGAAAGAAAATAAGAGAAAAGAAAAGAAAATAGAGAAAAAAAAAAAGAAAACGGAAACCCGGAGTGAACAGTGCCGTCACCCCGAGCTTCCGGTTACTGTACATGTGATGGAGTTCCAGGCGGAGTCACGACGCACCACCTACACCATCGTGCTCGCCGTCTCGTCGCCGACCGAACGCCGCTAGCCCCGACTAATTCCTCCACCGGACGCGCGCGCAGGAGGCGTTGACCCGCCGGGTTGCCCACGGATCTGCTTCTCCTCCAGTCTGCTCCGCCACCGCGCCGCCTCGCGCCGAGGTTCCACCGCCGTTGGAGTCGCCTCGAGGTCGCCTTCTTCGTGGTCGCCTTCCCTTGCGTTGACGCGTCCTCCGTCGTCGTCCCTGCTGCTCAACCCGAGGTGAGCATCGGGTTTAGCCCGTTTCCGCGGCCGGGTCGCGCCCTTCCTGGGTTGTGATCCGGATTTCCTTTTTTTTTTATTTTAATAATATATATATATATATATATATATATAAATGCTTACATAATTAATTTCTGCTAATTAATTTCTGGAAAAAAATAGGAATATTATTTTGGAAAATTGTATGCAATATTCTGGGTTTGGGTTTTAAAAAAATATATATACCTTGATTCTTCAATTAAGATGATTATATTTTGTTTTTAAATTAACATTATGGTTAGATTTGAAATATATACATATATATATACCTTAAAAATAATTCCTGGAAATTAATATGTATATTATTTTCGTCTGGAAAATTAGGATTGTGGTTTATGTAAATAGATATGTATTTTGTAAATTTATAGTAATTATATTTTGTGTTGGAAAATTAAATTGTATATGTATTTAGAAAAAGGATAAATACTATATTAATATTTTCTGAAAATTATAAATACGTTATTATTTTCTGGAAAAATTATTGTAATTATTATTTTGGAAATTATTGTTACTCTATGAAAAATATTTTGAAAAATAATCTTAATTAAAGTATGGTACCGAAATTATATTCGGATATACGTATGGTTAAATATTTTCGATAAATGATAATAATAAGGGATAAGTAACCGGGATGGGTAATTTCGCAGTTTAGGCATCATAGCATACCGATTATGTGCATTTATGTGTATATATGGTTTTGTTGTATAGGTTTGGATATCGGGCAGTTTCCCGAGGAGCCGGCGTCGGACCGGTCATAGTTTCCGAAGTTGAGTAATCGGCCAAGGTGAGGATGGATAAACCTTGATATGTGTCCGTAATGCTGTGTGTGTCCTTTTGTTGTTTGTGTACTTTTATTGTTTGTTTGATTTGCTGGAATGACTGTTGACTGTTACTTGATTGCTATGGAATTGTTGGTGTTGTTGTTGTTGTTGAATCGTGTTAGACCCGTGTATGTTGTATTGGAAATATTGTTGAACTGCTATTTGTGAATAATTGGTGACATGAGGTTGTTGATCGAATGTGACTGTGGAGGAATATTGATGATGATGTTAGACTGTGATTTTGGAATTGTGATACTGTGTTGAGAATAATGATGAACTGGTCAATGTGGATAATTGAGAAAGGAATAATGAGTATTGGAAATGGAATTGGATTGGTATTGAGATGATGATGTAATTGTCACTTGGAAAGTAGTGGTACGACTAGATGGTTAGAGACTAGTTCTGTGGTGTCTTGCCAGAGGGTTTGTTGGTTGGGGGTGTTGACCCCGGATTTGTGATATTGGGGTGTTGACCCCGGATTTGAGATATTGGGATGTTGATCCCGGATTTGTGATATGGGGATGTTGATCCCGGATTGTGGTGGGGCCTGGCATCCAGAATTAGTTAANGTTTCATTCTGTAGGATGAGTTGTTTGTAGTGCAGGAACGTGCGGGGCAAGCTGAAGCGTACCCTCGGACAGGACTTGGATCCATAGGTTGCATTTGTGCATACAGTGTTAGTGAGTTATATTAAGTCTTCCGCTGTGCATTGTTTCCGCTATTATTGGGCCATTGGGCCGAGATTTATTATTTATGATGTTTTACTATCTTGGGCCGTTGGGCCGAGTTATTGTAGTTCACACTGTATGCTTGGGCTTGTTGGGCTGGGTTGTCACAGTTCCGGCACGTGTTTACTGTGTACGGTAAATACGGGTCGGGGCGTTTCAGCTGAAGTCAAATAAAACCGGCTCTTGTCCCTACACAAATAGAAAGAAACTTATATACTTTGGCAAGTCATTGGCTAAACAATGAACTTTACCCAACATTAAACATGGATAAATGCGCAAGACCTGATCCAGCATTATATGGGAGGTTGCTAAATTGCGAATAAGATAAGGCAAATCTGGGTGTTCGGCATGCAGAAATTTGAGTAAAGAAGCAACACCAAGAGCAACTTTGATCCTCATCCGCCAAGTAAAAACATCTGCAAACCAACCCAATTTGTTTATGTTAACTATAGCTTCCTCCATAGAAACATTGTAAACCACCAAAGTATTCAAAAAAATGAAAATCTTTCCAGTGATAACAAAAGAAGTTAAAGGTTATTTCAACTCACATAAACGAAAACCTCTCATAACCAATGTGGGGTTGGTCCAAGTGGTAAGCGACTTGGTTCCGCTTAAGCGAGGTCTACGGTTCGAGTCCTCGTGTACGCAGAAAATCCCCATTGGGAGACTCACCCGCCATACCCAGGTGCGCGACGCGGTCGACCGGATTAGTCGGGGTAAAGCTCCGGATACCGGCAGGGAAACCAAAAAAAAAAAAAACCTCTCATAAAGGAAGCATCAATTGGTCTGAAAGGTCTTTTAACTTTAGAAACCTTGTTTATCTTCTCACATGGCCGCCATCAAGTTCAAGCTATTGGCAAATCTTATATTTTTATACGAGGCAAGGGTGCAATTTGGTTTTAAATTGTAATTAGTTCAAACACATAAAAGAGGTTCACCATCTTTCCAACGAAGAAGCTCAAGCTTAATTTAAAAAACATAGGCAGACTAATCAGAAGGTCTCTAGTATGCAACAAACATGGAGGTAAATAGCAGAGAACACATCTATGAATATGATCTTTAAATAGACCCATAATGAGTCACCTGAGTTGACAAACAGTGAGTGGAAGTACAACCTTTACCCAGGAGGCTTTGTACTGTATCAATAGGATCAAGATCATAAACCATGATCCACAGTCCACGCCTAGAATCCTCGTAATAGTCCCTCAGCTTGACCAGGTTCCGATGATACGGAATTCCTTCTTTTTTCTCGCGGCGCCTGAAAAACCTGAGTAATTCAAGCTCCTCCTGAAAACACAACCAACCAGCCAATAACAATCACAAATTCAAATTGATAAAGGGTACAATGACAAACAAAAGCAATAGCAAACAACAACAATGTAAGAAATTTTTGGATGCAAATAAGAAATTGAGTTATGCAAATCTAAGAAACTATGGCATACCAATAGTCGGACTTCATTGTCACCAGGGAGCACAGTATACAAACTGTTCTCTTCCTCCCATATCTTCACCGTCACGTTTTTACAGTCGTATCCTCGATACACTTTACCGAATTGGAAATTACCTATCAGCCTCTCTTGGCTGAGCCCATCTGTCATTCCTGTGTACAAACTCTCCATGTCTGTGCCATATATTTTAGCTAGTGTTAGACCACAAGATGGTAACTTTTTGGAAGAACAAACATGAAAAATAAAAAATCTTCCCAATTCCCAAAACCAACCAACCACCACTAACAGTTACCGTATGCAAATTGGAAAAACTTTGCTAGACGAAGAAGATAATAACATAATTAAGTAACCTGTAGAGTGTAATTTTTTATGCTAAGAAGAAGATAATAACCTGTAGACTGTAATTGCAGGTGGCCTCCAAAGATGAAATCTTTACCGTGAAATCGATGTGAAATTTGGGGTTTTAAGCACAATTTTAAGAGACACGGCGGGTAATTTATTGGAGGGAGAGAAAGAGCATAGCAAAGCAAAGCAATAAATAAATAGTAGTAATAGTCGCGAGCAAAAGACAAACACTATATATATACTACTAAATAGGGTTTTTGGGTTTTTTGGGCCCCGTGTTTAGTGGTTTGGCCAATTTGTTACCTCGACATTTTTTTTGGCCGGGCATATACCCCGAGATTGTATGGGCAGGCCAAACGTATACCCCTGGTCAGGCACCTGCTGACGTGGAGGCTGCCCGGGTATTTGCGCATGTTACTGTAGCAAAACGACGTCGTTTTAAGTGAGAAAACAACACCGTTTCATGCCACGTCGGACACAGGTGGCTTAGTGGGGCCCACTTCACTCAAAGCCCCAAATTCTTCCCATACCGAACCGACGTCGTTTTGCTACAGTAACACGCGCAAATACCCCGGGCAGCCTCCACGTCAGCAGGTGCCTGACCAGGGGTCTACGTTTGGCCTGCCCATGCAATCTCGGGGTATATGCCCGGCCAAAAAAAATATCGGGGTACCAAATTGGCCAAACCACTAAACATGGGGGCCCAAAAAACCCGAAAACCCCTACTAAATACGAGCCTGCCAAGGATTTGGGCTTTTTGCTTTTCGTCTTTTATTCAAATATATCATGAGAAGGGAGATCCCCCGAAGTGGTACTAGACTACTAGACCCATACCGATACTACGGCATTGGTTAGCATAACATACGATTGCGGATTTTTTTTTCCCGAAGCACAGAAACATTAATTTTTTTATACTAATCGAGCAAAGTTTTATGCACTTGAGACAAGAGTGTCAACATTAATGGCGTTCACCACAATACATTTTGACCGGAAGCGCCACGAATGAAACCCGGATTCTGGAAATAGGTAGCTACGGCCGCTTACCACCATGCAGCCACCCGATGGTAGTTTTTAGAATTATTTTTAGCGGATTGGTTCGTAATATATTTTATTTTTTGACACTTCTATCATATATAATTTGTAATTAGGGGTAAAAAGGTGAACTTTAGGAATGATTAAATAAAACTAACTGAAGTTTTTAGCAAAACAAAGTGAAAACTATGCATGTACCAAAATACGTTACCAATAATGTATATCATATATCGTATATCATATATTTTCAATTTCAATGAGAAAAAATTGTTCCTTCTACTCTAGATTGGCAGCACAACGGCGAACCATATATATTTTTAATGAAATAAATAGTATTTATAATTTAGAAATTAAAATATAATTTAATAATTTACTTTCTTTAGTTTTATATCTTGGTTTCCAAACATTTTATTTATTTATTATTTTTTTAAAATAAAATATACGAAAAAAACTAAAATAACAAATAATTTTAAACTAGCGATTCCTACCATGTGAAGGGGACAAATTTTTTTATATTAAAAAAAGGCATATAAATATTGAAATAAAAAAATTTAAGGAACAAGGTCTACCATTTTATCCTATATTATTATTTGCATTCATATTTCAACTTCCTAAGTATGACACGTTGACAAGTTAGACATACTGGTTTTTTGATCTGATGTATCTTGAACCTGATTGATACATAATTGGTAAGCATGAGTATGAACAACATGCAATTTCATTAATCTCTTCACAACTTGGTCCATAGTAGGGCGATCATGATGATTACATTCCACACATTGCAATGCCAGCTTGGAGACTTCAATTGCATCTCTACTATAATATCCAGTGTCTCTTACAAAGCTTTGATGCTCCAGGGACCATTCACTATAAGAAGACAACAATTTTGCTTTGTATTCTTCCTCAGCCCATTCTACAACATTATTATAAAGATCACCTGCCACGTTGAAAACTTTTTTACATAACATGTTTACCAACACTGTCCCATAGGCATAAACATCGCAGGCTTGAGGATCTGTCAACGATGCAAACATCAAAATTTTATATACAAATTAGTTTACATAATGAAAAAAAAAAGAAGCAAATTAACCTACCAAGCAAACCTTCCACAAGAAAGGTTAAGTATTAGGTGTAATGAATTGTTGCTTTGTGCGTTTTGATCACTAAAAGAATGTCTTTCTTTGGTTCAAGGAAAATCGATATTTGTGTTGGACTCCAAATAGGCACACATAGATGAACGTGTATAATGATAAAGAATAGATGCATAGCTATTTGGTACTTTGAACCGAAAAAAAATAAATATACAAATATTAAAATTGGTGACATACAATTAGTATAGCAATCACGGTCGACGTCCTGGTAACCAGCAAATCCCATGAACATATACCTTTCAACTCTACTATCAGGTAGAATCCCACCAGCAAACTGTCCATAATCAATTAGCTTGGGGAAAAAATCCTATACACCAAGTTGGATTGACTATTAGTACTCCACTAAAAAAAGGTAAAATAACAAATATATATACAAAGAACTTTGGCAACAAGATCTTAGGAAGAAAAATTAACCTGGTCAAGAATTATATGAGATGCACTTATATTACGAACAGCATAGGGCAGCAACGGTGAATTCTCAGTGTGAAGAAATGCAAGGAGAGAAGCAAATCCAATACTAATCTTAATTATTTGTAGCCATGTAAGTCTATCTGAAAAAAAAATGTATAGTAAATACTTGGATTGATTTAGGACAATACATTGAAACAGATTTTTAATTCTTGGAAGAATAAAAGCTTGAGTAAACAAATGGAACTATATATGATCCTCCACTCCCTCGACTTGCTATTTTAACAGTTACCTACTTTCTTGTCAATTTAAACTTGACAAACAAATTCAGATTTACATGAGACAACAAAAAAAAACATAATGCTGGTCAAGAGCTTGACCACACAATTTGAGGAGATAAAAGTATATACCTTTGAGAATGAGATTAAAGAGAGTGTCTTCTGCCTTGAGATCATAAACAATGCCAATATATTTATCTTCAGCGCTGTAACCAACATCTTTACGGCAGTAACCAATCAACTTTACTAAATTTGGATGACATATTAATTGTGGATGCTGAAGTAAAATGATTTCGTCCTAAAAAAAATAATTCAAGATTAGGAAAATAAAAAAATGAGACAAAACTAGCACTACCAAAATATCTTTTGTTCAGCAACATACCCTTAGCCTTAATTGATTATCACAACCAGAAACCCAATAAATGCCATCAAATTGCCATATCTTCACTACGACTTGCTTTTCTTGAATTGTTCCATGAAACATTTTTCCATACTGAAAATCATCAATCCTATTTTCGTTGCTGAAATCATTAGTGAACATCCTCAATTCATCATAAGAAAAAATTTTGAGGTTATTGTCTTCTTGCAAATGTCTTCTTCCTAAAAACAAGAAAATAATAATAATTATGAACAAGTTCCAGAAAACTAAAGCAACATTAATGCGAGAATTATAGATCAAACCCCAAATTGTCAATAAAATAGAAAGTCAAACCCAACTAGAATAATTTGCATCTTTCCGCCAACAACTTAAGAGCGCATAATACATTATAGACAAATAGCTCAGCCTTTAAAAATATTCCGAGATTACATATTTTGTCTTTTTGAGGGTCATTATTGTTTTGCTTTTCACCTACCTTTTGCTTCAAAAAAAAAGTATAAAAAATGACCTAAGTGAAATGACTAGCACCTAAGGGGGAAAAAAAAAAAGGAAAAGAAAAGAATCTCAAAGCCTTAAAGAAACCAACCAACCAACATGTGCTAAGAAATAAGCTTGTAAACTTCTAAGCAAGCAAGCAACCAACAAGTGAGCTTGGAAAGGATGATTCATTCATTCATTTTTGCCATTTCCTAACGTAAAACCAGTTTGTTTCTGTTCAATAGTTTTCATGAGGCCACATATTACACACTATCAAGTGATTTTCTAAAAAATCTATGATAAAGAACCCATACCCCATACTTGTTGATTAATAATAGTATTTAGTTTATTAGCCCTTCTTGGATACACATAGCTTTAAAAATTTGTATTAGTAACAGAATGTCCTTACCTACTAGACTAAAGATAGGATCCTTACGATCTTGGTATTTTTGCCCATTTCCATGAACTAATTTCAAGAAGTCATGTTGTGCCCAGCAAGGACAATCGAGAAACAAGTTTCACCACGGGACCAGGTCAACCACCAAAACAACAACCATGAAAATAGGGGTTAGATAATACAAAAATAGAGAAATTTAACACCATAACATCCACCCAGCATGTATCAAGCAGTTAAAAAGTATCATGCAACAAACCAAGTCTTCATGTTGCATCATCTTACATGCAGGAAGTGACAACATTTAAGAAAGGAAAAAATGAAAAAACAATAAAACTTTAATATCGGTAAGAGATAGTCAAGAATAATCCCAAAATGGACTAACACCATCTTAAAGGTTGGAACATTCTTATGTCTATTTATTTGTGGGATCCTTCCCAAACTTGCCAATTCATAAAAAATATTATACCAAAAGGAATGTGAAATTTCTCTAACAAACAAGTCTCGCATTGATTTGAAAAGAAAATTTCTAACAATTAATTAATATGTTAAAATATAGGTTTAACTACGGTTAACGGTACCACCTTGTAAATCACAATTTAAGTATTGCAAAGAATTGAGAAGTAATAGCATCTACCTGACACTTCATCTGCGTGCTTATTAGAAACACGACCACCAAGTTTCGAGCCCTCACCTTGAATGGCAGCATTAGATAGAGCAACATGCAACTTCACTAAATGACTATGAACTTGTTTCATTGATGGGCGCTTTCGAGGATCGTTGTGTACACATTGCAGTGCCAGTTTAGTGACCTTGACCCCGTCATCACAGTTAAAAAGTGGATCTGATTCAACGCTGGGGTGAACCAGTGAGAAATTGAGTTTGCTAGACCCAGATTTTTGTAATTTGTACTCTCCCCATGCCCAGTCAAAAATAGTTTGTTTATCACCAGCACCAACTTTTTGAAGGTCCTCAATTTTGCTAACTAACTGTAAGAGAAGAACTCCATAGGAAAAAACATCACATTTATCCGACCACGCACCTGCCATGGCAATAATACGGTGAGTATATGCACATGTACTGTAATGAAAATGAAAAATTTTAGTTTGCATAAAAGGATATGGGGAAAAAATATTGTATTCAAGGTAAGGTAATATGCCCCATGGAACAAACTGAAGAAATGTGAAAACATCTTGCAATATTTAATCCATGCACTTATAGATAGTTCAGAGATACACTTACAATTTAGTTAATTACATAGGAAAAATGTATAGGGGCAGCGTTGAGAAGGTTTACAACAGAACAAGATACCTGGGCAGGCACTAGTTGGATCAACGTAGCCATGACAACCGTTTGCATGCTCATACAGAATGTTTCTTTTATCATATAGAATTCCACCACTGATCATGCTGAAGTCAAACAAAACCGGCTCTTCTTTCTACATAAATAGAAATAAACTTACTTTGGCAAGTCATTGGCCAAACAATGAACCTTACCCAACAGTAAATATGGATAAATAGGCAAGACCTGATCTAGCATTATATGCGTGGCTGCTAAATTGCGAATAAGATACGGCAAATCTGGATGTTGGGCATGCAGAAATTTGAGTAAGGAAGCAACACCAAGAGCGACTTTGATCCTCATCCGCCAAGTAAAAAAATCTGCAAACAATCCCAATTTGTTTTTGTTAACCGTACTTCCTCCTTCGAAACACTGTAAACCACCAATGTGTTGAAAAAAAAAAAACTGCAAATCTTTCCAGTGAAAACAAAAGAAGTTAAAGGTTGCCTACGGCTTTACTTCAACTCACATAAATGAAAACCTTTCATAAAAGAAGCATCAATTGGTCTGAGAGGTTCTTTTAACATTAGAAACCTTGTTTATCATCTCACATAACCGCCATCAAGTGCAAGCTATTGGCAAGTCTTATATTTTCAATGGATGCAAGGGTGCAACTTGGTTTTAAATTGTAATTAGTTCAAAAACACATAAAAGAGGTTCACCATCTTTCCAAGGAAGATGCTCAAGCTTAATTTAAATAACATAGGCAGACAAATTAGAAGGTCTCTAGTATGCAATAAATAAGGAGGTAAATAGCGGAGAACACATATATGAATATGATCTTTAAATAGACCCATAATGAGTCACCTGAGTTGACAAGGAAGTGAGTGGAAATACAACCTTTACCCAGGAGGTTTTGTACTGTATCAATAGGATCAAGATCATAAACCATGATGAACACTCCATGCTTAGAATTCTCGTAATAGTCCCTCAGCTTGGCCAGGTTCCGATGATACGGAATTCCTTCTTTCTCCTCACGTAGATTGAAAAACCTAAGTAATTCAAGCTCCTCCTGAAAACACAACCAACCAGCCAATCACAAATTCAAATTGATCAAGGGTAGAATAACAAACAACAACAATATAAGATTTTTTTTTTTTATATACTAATAAGAAATTGAGTTTTGCAAAAATAAGAAACTATCACACACCAATAATCGGACTTCATTGTCGCCAGGGAGCACAGTATACAAACTGTTCTCTTCCTCCCATACCTTCACCGTCACGTTTTTACCGTCGTATCCTCGATACACTCTACCGAATTGAAAATTACCTATCAGCCTCTCTTGGCTGAACCCATCTGTCATTCCTGTGTAAAAACTATCCATGTCTGTGCCATATATTTAGCTAGTGTTATATGGTAAGTTTTTGGAAGAACAAACTTGAAATTAAAATAAAATCTTCCCAAATCCCAAAACCAACCAACAGTCACTAGCAGCTACCTTATGCAAATTAGAAAAACTTTGCTAGGACGAATTGAAGAAAATATAACATAATTAAGTAACCTGTAGACTGTAATTGCAGGTGGCCTCCAAAGATGGAATCTTTATCTTGTAATCGATGTGAAATTTGGGGTTTTACAAGATCGATCACAATTTAAGAGACACGACCGGTAATTTATTTGGAGGAAGAGAAAGAGCATAGCATAGCAAAGCAAAGCAATAAATAAATAAATAGTGGTAATATCCGCGAGCAAAAAACAAACACTATATATATACGGGCCCGCCAAGGGGATTGGGCTTTTTGCCTTTGTCTTTTATTCAAATATATCATGAGGGAGATCCCCCGAAGTGATACTAGATTACTAGACCCAAACCGCTACTACGACATTGGTTAGCATAAGATTGTGTTTTTTTTTTTCTTTTGCCGAAACATGGAAACATTAATTTTTTTTATACTAGTCCAGGGAAGTGAGATTCGAACCCGAGACTTCACCCTTCTTGTGCTTTTGACACAAGAGTGCAAACATTAATGGTGTTCGCCACATTACATTTTGACCAGAAGCACCACGAATTAAACCCGGATTCTAGAAATAAGTAGCTACGGCCGCTTGCCACCATGCGGCCACCCGATGGTAGTTTTTAGAATTATTTTTAGCGGATTTATTCGTAATATATCTTATTTTTTGACACTTCTATCATATATAATTTGTAAATATGGGTAAAAAAGGTGAACTTTAGGAATGATTAAATAAAACTAACTGAAGTTTTTAGCAAAACAGAGTCAAAGCTTCATCTACGAAATACGTTACCAATAATGTATATCATATATCGTATATCATATATTTGCAATTTCAATGAGAAAAGATTGTTCCTTCCACTCTAGATTGGCAGCACAACGGCAAACCATGAAGCCTTCCTTACTGTCAAGGTCGTAATGGAGAATAATGTAGTAGCTCAATCATTTTTATAAAATAAATAAAACTATTTCATAACTTTTGCTTTTTTATTTTCAAAAAAATATATTTAATTTTTGGGGATGAAAAATATGAAAAATCAGACAATATAATTTTTCAAGAAAATATATTAGTATCATCGGTAAAATGAAAAAATATATATTTTTAATGAAATAAATAGTATCTATACTTTAGAAATTAAAATATAATTTTTAGCACAAAATAAAATATAATTTTATAATTTTCTTTCTTTGTTTCAAAACATTTTATTGATTTATCATTTTGTTGAAAATAAAATATACATAAAATACTAAAATAACAAATAATTTTAAACTAGCGATTCCTACTAAACCCGTGTCACCATTTGTCTGAAGGGGACAAATTTTTTAAATTAAAAAAGGCATATAAATATTGAAATAAAAAAAATCAAGGAACAAGATCCAAAAAGGCATATAAATATTGAAATAAAAAAAATCAAGGAACAAGATCCACCATTTTATCCAACTTTTCAACTTCCCGAGTATGACACATTGACAGTGGACATACTGGTTTTTTTGGTCTGACATATCATATATCTTGAACCTGATTGATACATAATTCATCAGCATGAGAATGAACAACATGCAATTTCAGCAATCTCTTCACAACTTGGTTCATAGTAGGGCGATCATGATGATTACATTCCACACATTGTAGTGCCAGCTTCGAGACTTCAATTGCATCTTTGCTAAAATATCCAGTGTCTCTTACAAAGCTTTGATGTTCCAGGGACCATTCATTATAAGAAGACAACAATTTTGCTTTGTATTCCTCGTCAGCCTGTTCTACAACATTATCACAAAGATCACCTGCCACCCAGGCTTTAACGTTGAAGACTTTTTTACATAACATGTTTAACAACACTGTCCCATACGCATAAACATCGCAGGCTTGAGGATCTGTCAACGATGCAAACATCACAATTTTATTAAAACATAGCATGTATATACAAATTATAGTTCACATAATAAAAAAAGAAGCAAATTACACTACCAAGCAAACCTTTTTCAAGAAAGGTTAAGTATTAGGTGTGATGATTGTTGCTTTGTGCATTTTGATCACCAAAAGGTTGTGCTTCTTTGGTTCAAAGAAAATCTATATTTGTGTTGGACTCCAAATAGGCACACAGAGATGAAGCGTATATACTGATAAAGAATAAATGCACAGCTATTTGGCACTTTGAAACAAAAAAAAAATTGTAAAAATATTAAAATTGGTGGCATACAATTAGTATAGCAATCATGGTCGAAGTCCTGGTAACCAATACTTCCCATGTTCATACGCCTTTTAAGCCTACTATGAGGTAGAATCCCACCAGTAAATTGCCCACAATCAATTAGCCTGGGGAAAAAATTCTATACACCAAGTTCAATTGGCTATTAGTACTCCACTGAAAAGAAGAAGTAAAATAACAATTATATATGCAAAGAACTATTGCAACAAGATCTTAAGAAGAAGAATTAACCTGGTCAAGAATTATATGGGAAGCATTTATATTACGAACAACATAGGGCTGCAATGGTGAATTCTCGGTGTGAAGAAATGCAAGGAGAGAAGCAAATCCAATACCAATCTTAATTATTTGTAGCCATGTAAGTCTATCTGAAAAAAAAAAAAAATCTATCTGAAAAAAATGTATAGTAAATACTTGGATTGATATAAGACAATAGATTGAAACAGATTTTCAATTCTTGTAAACATAAACGCTTGAGTAAACAATTGGAACTATATATGATCTTCCACTTCCTCTACTTGCTATTTTAGCAGTTACCTACTTTCTTGTCAATTTAAACTTCACAAACAAATTCACATTTACATGAGGCAATAAAAAAAAATACTGGTCAAGAGCTTGACCGCGCAATTTGAGCAGATAAAAACATATACCTTTGAGAATGAGATTAAACAAAGTGTCTAATGCCTTGAGATCATAAACAATGCCAATATATTTATCTTCACGGCAGTAACCAATCAACTTTACTAAATTTGGATGACATATCAAGTGCCGATGCTGAAGTAAAATGATTTCATCCTAAAAAATAATTCAATGTTAGCAAAATAAAAAAAAACTAAGACAAAACTAGCATACCAAAATATCTTTTGTTCAGCAACATACCCTTAGCCTTAATTGATTATCATGACCGACAACCCAATAAATGCCATCAAGTTGCCACATCTTCACCACAACTTGCTTATCTTGAATTGTTCCATGAAATATTTTTCCATACTGGAAATCATCAATCTTATTTTCGTTGCTGAAATCATTGGTGAACATCCTCAATTCATCATAAGAAAAAAATTTTAGGTTATTGTCTTCTTGCAAATGTCTACTTCCTAAAAACAAGAAAACAAATAATTATGAACATGTTCCAGAAAAAGAAAAGCAACATTAACATGAAAATTATAGATAAAACCCCCAAATTGTGAATTAAAATGAAAGTCAAACACAACTAAAATAATTTGCACCTTTGGACCAACAACTTAAGAGTACACAATATATTGTAGCTAAACAGCTCAGGCTTTAAAACCTTCAGAAATAGGTTCCTGCCTTTAGCTTGAAAAAAAAGTATAAGAAATGACCCAAGTGAAATGACTAGCGCCTAAGAAAAAAAAAAGAAAAGAAAAGAATCACAAAGCCTTAAAGAAACCAACCAACCAACATATGCCAAGAAGTAAGCTTGTAAAATTCTAAGCAACCAACCAACCAACAAGTGAGCTTGTAAACTTCTATAGCAAGAACTGGTACATACATTGTTGTGCAGGAATAAAGGTGTAAAGGACGGATCATTCATTGAGGTTTCTTTTGTTTCAAAAAAAATGTCTAATACGGTAGCCATACTCCATATTAGTTGATTAATAATAGTATTTGGTTTATTAGCCCTTCATGGATACATATACCATTTTAAAATTTGTATTAGTAACAGAATGTCCTTACCTGCTAGACTGAAGATAAGATCCTTACGATCTTGGTATTTTTGGCATTTTCCATGAACTAATTTCAAGAAGTCACATTGTGGCAGCAGGGACAATCGAGACGCAAGTTTCACCACGGGACCAGGTCAACCACGAAAACAACAACCATGAAAATGGGGGTTAGATATCACAAACATGGAGAAGAAATTTAACAAAGTAACATCCACCCAGCATGTGTCAAGCAACTAAGAAGAATCATGCAACAAACCAAGCCTTCATGCTGCATCATCTTAGATGTAGGTAGTGACAATATTTAGCAAAAGGAAAAAGAAAAGAATGAAACTTTAATATCAGTAAGTGATAGCCAAGAATGAGGCCAAAATGGACTAACACCATCTTAAAGGTTGGAACATCCTTATGTCTATTTATTTGTGGGATCCTTCCCAAATTTGTCATTTCATACAAAATATTATACCAAAAGGAATGTGAAATTTCTCTAAAAAAACAAGTCTCGCATTGATTTGAAAAGAAAATTCCTAACAATTAATTAATATGTTAAAATATATGTTTAACTACTGTTAACAGTACCACCTTGTAAATCACAATTAAGTATTGCAAAGAATTGAGAAGTAATAGTATCTACCTGACACTTCATCTGCTTGCTTATTAGAAACACCACCACCAAGTTTCGAGCCCTCATCTTGAATGGCAGTATTAGACATAGCAACATGCAACTTCACTAAATAACTATGAACTTGTTTCATCGATGAGCGCTTTTGAGGATCCTTGTGTACACATTGCAGTGCCAGTATAGTGACCTTTACCCCGTCACCACAGTTAAAAAGTGGATCTAATTCAAGGCTGGGGTGAACCAGTGAGAAATTGAGTTTGCTAGACCCAGATTTTTGTGATGATTTGTATTCTCTCCATGCCCAGTCAGAAATAGTTTGTTTATCACCAGTACCAACTTCTTCAAGGTCGTCTACTTTGCTAACTAACTGTAAGAGAAGAACTCCATAGGAAAAAACATCACATTTATCCGACCAAGCACCTGCCATGGCAATAATAGAGGAAATGATACATTGAAAGAGAAAAAAAAATCAAACGCAGACTATATGCACATGCATAGTAATGAAAATGAAAACTTTTAGTTTGCTTAAAAGGATATGGGAATGAATATGGTATTCAACATAAGGCACTATGCTCATTGGAACAAACTGAAGAAATGTGAAAACATCTTGCAATATTTAGTTGATGCACTTATAGATAGTTCAAAGATACACTTACAATATAGTTAATTACATAGCAAAAGTGTATAGGGGCAGCTTTAAGAAGGTTCACAACAGAACAAGATACCTGGGCAGGCACCTGTTGGATCAACATAGCCATGACAACCATTTGCATACTCGTACAGAATGTTTCTTTTGTCATATAGAATTCCACCACTGATCATGCTGAAGTCAAATAAAACTGGCTCTTGTTCCTACACAAATAGAAAGAAACTTACTTTGGCAAGTCATTGGCCAAACAATGAATCTTACCCAACATTAAACATGGATAAATAGGCAAGACCTGATCCAACATTATATGGGAGGCTGCTAAATTGCGAATAAGATACGGCAAATCTGGATGTTCGGCATGCAGAAATTTGAGTAAGGAAGCAATACCAAGAGCAACTTTGATCCTCATCCGCCAAGTAAAAAAATCTGCAAACAATCCCAATTTGTTTATGTTAACCATAACTTCCTCCTTAGAAACACCGAAAACCACCAAAGTGTTAAAAAAAAAAAAGAAAATCTTTCCAGTGATAACAAAAGAAGTTAAAGGTTGCGTACGGCTTTACTTCAACTTACATAAATGAAAACCTCTCATAGAGGAAGCATGATCAATTGGTCTGAAAGGTTCTTTTAACATCAGAAACCTTGTTTACCATCTCACATTGCCGCCGTCAAGTGCAAGCTATTGGCAAATCTTATATTTTCATAGGAGGCATGGGTGCAATTTGGTTTTAAATTGTAATTAGTTCAAACACATAAAAGAGATGCACCATCTTCCTTGGAAAGATGCTCTAGCTTAATTTGAAAAACATTGGAAAGATGCTCTAGCTTAATTTGAAAAACATAGGCAGACTAATCAGAAGGTCTCTAGTATTCAATAAATAAGGGGGTAAATGGCGGAGAACACATATATGAGTATGATCTTTAAACAGACCCATAATGAGTCACCTGAGTTGACAAGTGAGTGAGTGGAAATACAACCTTTACCCAGGAGGTTTTGTACTGTATCAATAGGATGAAGATCATAAGCCACGATGAACAGCCCATGTGTAGAATTCAGGTAATGGGAATGTTCTATGTGCTTGGCCAGGTTCCGATGATACGGAATTCCTTCTTTTTTCTCACGGCGATTGAAAAAACTGAGTATTCAAGCTCCTCCTGAAACACACAACCAGCCAATAACAATCACAAATTCTTGTGATTCGAAATGATCAAGGGTAGAATAACAAACAACAACAATATATGAAACTATCACATACCAATAGTCGCACTTCATTGTCACCAGGGAGCAAATTATACAAACTGTTCTCTTCCTCCCATACCTTCACCGTCACGTTTTTACCACTAGGAAAAACTCCTCGATATACTTTACCGAATTGGAAATTACCTATCTGCCTCTCTTGGCTGAACCCATCTGTACAGCTTGTGATCCAACTCTGAATTCCCATGTCTGTTAAGTGTTAGACAACAAAGATAGTTAACTATATTTGGCCACAAGGATAGTTAAGACTTAGACAACAAAGATGGTAACTTTTGGAAGAACAAACATGAAAAACAAAATCTTCCCAATTCACAAAACCAACCAAACACCACTAACAGTTACCGTATCCAAATTAGATTAACTTTGCTTAGACGAAGAAGATAATAACATAATTAAGTAACCTATAGATTGTAATTGCTTGCAGGTGGCCTCCAAAGAAGAAATCTTTACAGTGTAATCGTTGTGTAATCGATGTGAAATTTGTGGTTTTACAAAATCGATCACAATTAAAGAGACACGACGGGTAATTTATTGGAGGGAGAGAAAGAGCATAGCAAAGCAAAGCAAAGCAATAAGTTAATAGTAATAATACCCGCGAGCAAAAAACAAACACTATATATCTATACTATCTATAAAAGCACGAATACAGTAAAACAAAAACAGCGAAACAGGAAAAATTATAAAAATATCCCTATTCTTCATTAGGTGTTTATTATTATATTATAATTATAAGTAATTAATAATTTTTAAAATTTTCCTTAATTATAATTTCCCTTTATCTATATCTATACTATCTATAAAAACATGACTTCCTCAAATTGAAAGACCAAAATACCCTTATTTAATATTATACTAATAATAACAAATAACAAGTGATATGGCATACACTAATGAATGACATGCAGTCTATTATAAGAATTCTCTTATAGTATAAGAGTGAGCAAATTAATAGAATTACCTTCTTTATTAAATATATAATTTAGAATATGAAGAATATCAACAAATTACAAGTCTTCTATAACAACTCTCTTATACTATAAAAGTCAACAAATTAATATAATTATTTTTTATTAAATATACAATTTAATATGATAAATTATATAATTTAGAATATCATAAAACATAAACAAATATCGTTAAAGAAAATTCAATTTAAGGATTGCTATACAAAAAGTTATTCTGAAGAGTTCGTATCCCTTTAGATTGTACGATTAATAGTAATCAAAAGACAAGTACTAAGAAAGCACAATTACAAAAAAGAACTTAAACACTTAGCAAAAATTAAAATCAAGAACAACGATTATGAAGAAGAATAATTGTGAGAACTCATGAGGATGTGCTCGAAGTTTATTGAAACTATCTAATAAATTCAAATTAATATATAAATGGTTGAAAGCATCTAATAAATTGAATAGAATAATTATCTTTGTATTGACTTTAAAAAATCTAAAAAACATATTATGGTATCTTATATATCAAAATAAATAAGATATATATGTAAAAAATACAAATAATTGAGAACTGACATAAAATTTTAAAAATATATCATGCTATATAAAAAAATAAAAAATAGTTATATTATATATTATCGTACTACGTGCATGGCACGTACAGAAAAACTAGTACTACTAAATACGAGCCCGCCAAGGATTTGGGCTTTTTGCCTTTGTCTTTATTAAAATATATCATGAGAAGGGACATTCCCTTAAGGGTAGAAAAGTTTTTTCTTTTTTCTGTCCTTCCATTTTATTGATTTCGCATTTGTTGTCCCTCTTCGTTTAATTTCACTTATGGTGTCCCTGAACTTACAATTTACCAGGTCATCTTATCCATTTTACCCACTATTGCAAGTTAACTGCTATGGTGCTGACACTTGTCAAGTGGGGGCTCATGGGCTGCCTTTTTCCAACCATTCTTCCATTTTTTATTTTTCATTTTCCTAATTTAATTTTTAAAATCCTTTTTGTAGTAGAATAAATCAATTTTATAATAATGAAAATAAATATATCGTAAACATATATGTTAGTGTTGAATTTCTATTTTCTTGCCCTTTATTTTAAAATCTTAAATTCCTTTTTTTTTAATAAGTAAATCGTTTGTTTTTTTTCTTCACCAATGACAAATTCCAATTTTGAAACGCCCCGACCCGTATTTATCGTACACAGTAAACACGTGCCGGAACTGTAACCACCCAACCGAGCAAAGCCCAGCATACAATATAAACAACAGAAAACTAGCTCAACAGCCCAAAATATAAACATCAGAAAACTGGCCCTTCGGCCCAACATCAAAACATATTACCCGAACCCGGGATCATCAATAATAACACAACCTGCCCAATGGCCCAACAATAGCAATAAACAGCACAGCAGAAGACTTAATAACGTCACGGATAAGCTAGGGTCGTACCAGGTTATCAACATGTTTTTTGTGCCAGATCAAAAAAAAGATTATTATTCCAATTTTATCTTTCTGGGCCCCGTCATGGATAAGCAAGGGTCGTACCAGGTTATCAGCCTGTTTTTGGTGTCAGATCAAAAAAAAGAACCCGGGATCAACATCCCAATATCAAATCTCAGAGATCAACATCCCAATATCAAATCTCAGGGATCAACATCCCAATAACAATCTTAGGGATCAACATCCCAATAACAATCTCAGGGATCAACATCCCAATCACAATCTCAGGGATCAACATCCCAATAACATTCTCAGGGATCAGCATCCCAATCACAATCTCAGGGATCAACATCCCAATCAAATCGGCATCAACATGCCCATCACAAGTAACACAGATCATGGCCACCACAAAACAGTCTCAAACCATCCGGTCGTACCTCTACTTACCGCGTGACAATTAAGTCATATCCATTCCAAAGCCAAATCACAGGGATCGACATCCCAAACCCAAAACCAGAAGACACGACTCACTCACTAACTTTTCCAATTTTAATATTCAGGCCCCGTCACTGGACAAGCTAGGGTCGTACCTCGTTATTAACTAATTCCGGATGCCAGGCCAAACGTAACCCAGGATCAACATCCCAATGTCCAAATAAACCGGGATCAACATCCCATAACCTAGAAACCGGCCATGACACCACAGAACTAGCCTCTAACCATCTAGTCGTACCACTACTTTCCATGTGACAATTAAATCATCATCTCAAATCAACTTCCAATTTCCATTTCCTTTTTCCCAATTATCCATATCATAGTTTGTTCCAATTATCCAATCACAACACAGTCTACGAAAACAATCATAATATCCATAACAGTCAAACAATTATCCAACTTCCCATTAACTCAACTTATACAACAGACCAATCCATCAACAGTTTCATAACATCAATTACTCACAGTCCAACATCAATCACAACACAGTATCCAAGAAGCCAATAACAGTCAACACAGCGGTTCAATCAAGCAAATCAACATCATAGCAATAACAACAACAATAACCGTAGCAGCCAAATAACCAACACAATTCCATATTATCAAATATCCAACAACAATTCATATAACACCAATTATTCACAATTAACAGTTCGTCACAATATCCACACGACCAATAACACAGTCCAACAACAGCAACATCAATAACCATTACAGTCAAACAACCAACAATGACCCTCTCAGCAGTTCAATCAAACAACAAAACACACAAAGTATTACAGGCACATATCAAGGGTTATTCATCCTCACCTTAGCCGATTACTCAACTCCGGAGACAATGACCGGTCCAAAGCCGGCTCCTCGGGAAACTGTCCGATATCAAACCCATACAACAAGACAACATGCTCACATATGATGCAAATACTGCGAAATAAACCCATCCCGGTTACATATCTTTTATTATCATCATTTACCAAAAATATTATACCGTACGTATATCCGAATATAATTTCGGTACCATAATTTAATTAAAACTCTCCTTTAATTATTTTCATGAAGATATTTATCGTTTTCCAAAAAAATATAATTATCATAATTTTTCTAGGAAGATATATATATATATAGGTATATATATATACATTTCCAAAATTATTTACTCAAAGTAATTGTACTTTTCTGAAAATATAACTACCATATTATAATTCCCTGAAAAATATAACATACGCTTATATTCCCAAAATATTTTATGGTATTGTATTCTTTCCTAAAATGTAGTTACTATATAGTAATTTCCAAAGGACATAATCATATACCATATAATTATTTACTTTCTAGGAGGTATTTAACCAATTTATTTCCACGGAAAATTAAATTCATAAAATTTCCACAAATATTATTTACCATAATGATTTCCTAGCAAAATTAGTTATACATATATTTTGAAATATATCCATAATGTATACATCATAACTATCTACCAAGTATTAATAATTTTTCAAAAGTCATAAACCATATTTTCAATATATTATGTCAACGTGTTTTTATTTATCCAATTAATCCCCATATCGTCATTATTATTTTTTTTTCAGAAATCTGTTTATATTTATATATATATTAACGGACTGGGCCTATCATGGTGTATGCTTGGGATAAGGTCTGGACCAAACCAACAGCCCACAGCCTAGCCCAGCATTTACCACCAGTCCATCCATCCAGCCCATCAATAACCCAAACTAACCCGTACCAGCCCATCAACAACCCAACAGCCCATACTTAACATCCAAGCCCAAAACACAACCCACCAGCTCAGACCCGTGGCCCGCCGGGTCAACCCAACCATAACTCAACCGGGTCATCAACAATCCCAGATCTGCAGCTCACCTACAGCGGCGGCGGCGGGAGCGACGGACGGGGCGAGCGGCGCAAGGAAGGAGGGAGACGCAGGGCGGGTCCGACGTGAACAAGGAGGAGGCGGCGTCGGCTGCTCTGCCCGTGGGTGGAGACGGGTCTGCACGTCGGGCGTCACGGCATCTTGGCGACGGGCGGCGTGACCTGCAGCGACGAGGAGAGCGGGGAGGTTGACGACGCGAGGAAGGATAAGGAGAAGAGGGTGGCAGCGACGAGGTGGTGTTGGTGAGGCTCGACCGGTGTGGAGGTGGTGGGTGGCGCTGCGTGGGGGGGGGGTGGCTCGGTGGTGTTGGTGTGTTTGTTGGTTTTTTGTTTGTTTTATTTTTTTTCCTTTATTATCCGGTTTGATTTTTGGTTGCAGAAAAGAAAAAGGTAAGTTGCAGGAGAAGACAGTGGGTATGAAGGATTGTTTCAAAGTTTTTGCAGGGAAAGCACGGAAAAAAATAAACTGGGTTATAGTGTGTGTGCAGGGGAAAAGCAGGGAAAAGAAGGAATAGGCAGGGTCACGGGTACCCAAACAATTCACAGGTTCACAGTGGAAGGCGGCTGCGTGACTCAATCATGCAGTCGTGTCCCGTCCGGACCAGAAAATAACTGATACCCCCTTAGTTATTTTTCGGTGTGATTTTCCGAAGATTCCGGGACCCGAAAAATACCGACTTAGGCCCGAAAAATCCACGGAAAAATCTCGAGCGCGGGAAAAGGCTCGATTACGAAAAATGACGCCTGATTTACCTTGAATTAATTACCCAAGATTAATTCTTTCGGTAAATCACTGTAAAAAGACTTTTACAGTCCCGGCAAAAATCTAAATTTTTACCCGGGCTGTTACAGTCTACCCACCTTAAAAAAAATTTCGTCCCCAAAATTCTGTCTTATCCGTGGGTCCTACCACGATAAGCTTTTGGCACACTCTGCCAGGTGTCCAAACTCAACGCGAGATACTTCTTATACCCTTAACCGACATCTCATCCGCTTATAAATACCAAACCTCATAACTGAGACACTCACTCTCAGCCATGGACTCTCCAATCTGATTTCGAACTACCTCAGACTCCGAGAACAACAGCTATATCGATGGCACTGCTTTTCCGAAAAGCTCCGATAAAGAACCTCGGAAGAAACGCTTCAAGACGAACATCATCGGTCTCAAAGAACATATGGTGGTCTCTCGAAGATGGCGGAAGAAACCTGTCGGCAATGAGGAGCTATCCTGTCGCAAGGATGCTGATGATAGGTAGGGCAACGCAACTGCTGAAAGCAACACTCCGCAGCAGACGTTGACGCTGCTGGATGCCTCACTGAGGAAGGTCAGCTCGGCGGTGATGCAGATAGAACTGGCGTGCGCGGAACTCTTTCCCCACGTCTTAAACATCCAAAAGCTTGTAAAAGACTTAGAGAAGCATGTAACTCAATAATGAAACACCCGTGTCCCAATTTAACAATAAAATATCAAAACTTAAGGAAATTACCAAAATGCCCTTGAAACCCGGGACACGAAAATCGATATCAAAAACATTATCCAAAATCCTCAATAAAAAGAGATGTCATAACAACATAGTCAACCGGCTTAGCAAGCCTCAATCAAACCCGGCGTCCTGCCGAAACATCATCAATAGTAAATCCCGGCAATCAGCCGATAAAATAATCCAAAATCGAAAGTGACATCTCAATATAAATCCAATGCAGCGGAAGAAATAAATGGAATAAAAATATGAGAAGCAAGACAGTATGCATGCCGTCACTATGGATCCAACCGGGAGAACAAGCACGGCTACCTGCTGGGATGTCCACGTCCGTACTCCGGGAAAAGAAGAAAGTGACTGCACGCTATCTAAAGTCTGAAAAACAACGTTGGCGATTATGTGAGTCGCCTACTCAGTGAGCAATACACATCTAATTATGAGAGTGTGCAGATCAGGTCCGAAGGGAAAGCAGAGTAACAAGACATGCATGCAACATACAACAATCAGTACTAACATGCCAACACAATCAACAAACAATTCATTATTCTCCATCAGTTATGTGTTAAATTTTTCTTATTACTTTTTATTGTTCAGGGCCCCCTACTGTGTGCGTCGAGCTCGGTCCCGTCTCATGAGACAACCAGGCACGAAGCCCAAATAAACCAGGCACGAAGCCCATATAAACCAGGCACGAAGCCCAACATAACCATAGAGAGAGAGAGACAGAGAGAAAGAGGGAGGTAGAAAGGGGGAGGTAGAAGGAGGGAGGTAGAAACCGGTCATCACAGACCCACATGCAAATCTGCATAACACTTGCTAAACCGCAAGCAAACCCGAGGGGTATCACTTCCCGCTCGAAACAACCGGTCATCAGCACACAGTAGCCTAACTTCTACTGTACATTATCTTTATTCACAGATTATGAGTTTATGTGTGCCATTAGCTGTGATCTAACAGGGTAGTGTGATAAAGACATCTCAATCAGATAACCGGGTCTCCGACCCACAACACATCACACAAAGCACCCAAAATCACATCACATGTTATAATCCATAACAAATCCAACATCCTGCTCATAAGCAAATAATACACTTAGGCACACAATACAGATTACAGCATGTTAGCAAACAAGCATGCAACTCAAACAAACCATTCCAACGAGCTCATGCAAACAAACATAAAAAAGACATATAAAGTCACCTCAACGACGATTGTTCTGTGGAGTCTTTCCCAAAACCGATCCACCAGCTCCCGAGGTAACACCCGTGCCTGAATACCGGCACACACAACAAATTACAAACATAAACAATTAAGACGTGCATGAATGCAACTATATGCTCCACTGAGTTAAACCCGTCCCAAGTTAGTCGACTATGTAATTCCCGGGTCTAAACCCGACTTAATGTTCTCTTCACCAAACTCCGAGTAATGGGACCTAAGGTTCACCGGGCTTAAGCCCAACCAAGTCCAAAAGAAATTCCCGGGCCTATGGCCCACTCTTTATATCGTTTATGAATTCCCGGCCTAAGTCCAATCTAAGCCCAATTACAATTTCCGGGCCTAAGGCCCACTTCCTTAAGTCCTTAATTAATTAATTATAGGATTGGGCTCAAAGCCCGTTACTTAAGGTTCAAGGTCAATTCGATGTCCAAAGATTCCCGGCCTAAGGTTCTACCCGTGTCGGTATTTACCGGCCTAAGGTTCTACCCGTCTCGGTCTCCACTAATCATAATTAAATACAAAACCCAATTCCGAATTAGTACATGCCGTGAATGAATACAATTTACACATTAAAGTATACCGTTAAGTGCCGGAAATACCACTCGAGTCTTCGCCGGAAAAATTCCGAGCCTTCGCCGGATTCCGGTGAACTCGCCGGAACAGTACTCCGAGATGCCGGAGAACTTCCTTCATCCCGCAAAGCACACCCTCGCTTATGTCCCTTCCAACAAAACACAATCAACATCACACAATTCCTAAAGCATATAAACACAATCAAGCAAATTGGAACACCAAGGCAATCACCGGAGTTACTCACCGGAACAATCTGCCCATGCCTCGGTTCTGTCCACTACCGAAGAACAAACTACCCACATCACTGCACACACCATCCACGTCCGAAGTACCCCTCTCGCAACCCGGAAACAAACCAGCCATCACCGGCCCCGCAACACCACAACACAATACAACCCGACACCAAAACAAAAGAGGTGAATGCCCGATTAACATCCAAGCCCGAAAACAAAAGAGAAGGTAGAGGAAAGGAGGTCCGGGACTTACCAAGCAGTAGGACAACAATGAGAACTCGTGCCCCGACCTCTAGACCTCCATGTAGCAATCCGGCACACCAAACACCCAGCCAACGGCGGCACAAGACCCCTTGTCCACTGGCCCACGTCTGCCGGAGCGACTTGCACCGACCCCTCTCCCAAACCCATGTGCGTCGAGGCGACAACCACACACAGGCCTCCTCGTTATGCCCCAAACCTGGGTTCGTATCCTCGATGTGCAGGCTACGGCGGCAGCGGTTCGAAGAGAGTGCAGCGAACGGCGGCGGCGAGCTCGACCTGCGCCTCGAGTTCCCGCACAAAGACCCGTCACCGGACCCCCCCCGAACCACCCCTTCTTCGTTGCAGCAGACGGCGACGAGCTCAACGAAGAAGAAGAAGAAGAAGACAGTGGGTGGCGGCGATGGCGTGCTCTCGTGAAGAAGTAGAAAAGAACAAGAGAGGAGGAGAGGAGATGAGAGGAAGAGAGAAGAAGAGGAAGAGGGAGAAGGGTAATGGGGGAAAGGCGGCGCCGGTTTTGGAGAAGAAGAGAAAAAGAATTAAGAAAAAGAAGGAGAAACGAGAAGAAAAAGGAGAGGACTCGGGTTAGGGCTTGGCCGCCCTAGTGGACGACCCGTCGTCCGCTTAGGCGCGGTCAACCCCCCGCCCGGTCAACGCGATTTTATTTTTTTATTTTTTTTTTTTTTACAATAGCCAAAACGACGTAGTTTCCAGGAAACTACTTCAAACTTTAATTTCCAACCCCGAAACCCGATTAAACTCCAACGAAAACCGAACCCGTCATACCATCGACTTAATTCCCATATAACCAAGGTAAAATAATTTATTTCCTTGTCCAAAAATCCGGATTTTCCCCAAGGGTAAAATTGGAATAAAATTTTCGAAAATTCCGAAAAATCAAATTATGAAAATTCGGGGCGTTACAAATAGAGTACTTCTTCTCCGTTGTAAAATTGTTATGAATAAATAAAATAAGTTTTCTTTTAAAATCAAAACTCTTATGTTACAAAGTCTCGTGTTAAATAGAAAAACAAAACATCTCAAAGCAGATTAAAAATCAACAATAAGGATATAAAATCAAACATAAAGAAATTAAAAACAACATTCGTTTAACAAAACCAAAACATAAAAGAAGTTAAAACAAAACATGTTTTCATGTTCGACACTCTAGATCGATCGTAAACATCCCCGATCCCGAGAAACGTGACATGCACAGCTAAATCACCTGTTGTCGCAAGGCGATGTTCACGAGAACGTCCTGTGTCCCTCGAAAGAAACGTTATCCACTTGTTCACGAATTCCGCATGAGCTAAAAACGTTTGTCAAGTCTCGTATCCCTCCATGATGTCCGAACAGGTGTAAGCTTGTCGCACGCGCGCTCTACTCGAGGTATGGTCCCATCAGTCTAGCCACAACGGTCACGGATGCATGTGATAAAAGATGCATGAAAAGGTCATAAAAAGAATAAAGCAAGGTAGCCAAGGCGATAGAAAATCGTGAGAAGGAAAAAAGCTGAAAAACACTTGCATTTGTAGCCCCAAAAACATGTAAAGTAACGGAGCAAAATTTCAAACCATGGCAAAATTTTCAAATAGCAAAATCTTGAAGATCAAAAACGGTTTGAAGTTTTGTGAAAAGAATTTACTTTTCTTATCCCCGAAAAATATTTTATTTTTATTTCATTTTTCCTTTTTTTCTTCTTTTTTTTCTTTTTTTTGGGGAATCGTGGGGTCTATACTTTGAAAAATGGGTAAACATTTTTCTCCTATAAAAAGCAAAACAATGGAAAGCAAAAACCACAAAGCGCCCAAGAGAAAGCAAAACATCCAGGCAACCAAAACCACAACGTTCAGAAAACAAAACACCACACATCGAGACAACATGCCTGCTCCATCATCCGTCTTCTTCGTCGAATGTGCCAACCTAGGCAGAAGAAACCGGCTGGCGTACAGCATGATCAACGAGCGTCCAGAGGAACTACCAAACGAACTCGGCAGGATGCCTCGTCTGGTCTTCGTCGACGAACTCTACTCGTCCAGATTCTTCGTCACCCCCATGGAAGAGACGTTCTTCCTGGAGGACAAAGGTACTCTGAGGACCTCCTTCTACGGCTTGGCCAATTCCGTCATGTTTTTAATTTCTGAAAGACTTCAGGAATTCAACCTAGAGCCCACTTGCCATTTCCTGGACCAAGGTACCTACTACCAGCTCTCGATGACAGGCCAGAGTATGGCCAGAGTATCACGGTTACCAACAACGTGGCCAAAGGCCCGACTACTGGTGTGGAACTGCAGAGGAGTCGCTAGGCGTTCCCAGGAGTCCTCGCGTACCCTGAGGGATCTGAAGAACCAGTACAAACCCAACGTGGTTCTTCTCATGGAGACCCAGTGGCAGCCTGAAGAAGATCACGGTCTCATCCCACTTTGGTTCCCTTCAGCAAACCGGTTCGTGCTTCATGGTCAGAACAACGCAGGCGGTATGTGGTTCTCGTGGAACGACAGTATCAGGGTCAACATCAACAATGACCCCAATAGCTTCAGGGTCAACGTTGTACCAAGGCGATGAATGTTTTAAAATAATAATGATAATATAATATTAATGTTTGTAATAATAATATTAGCAATATTAATAATATTTATATTTCTGCATATTTATGGCATCATTTACCTCTTATGTGTATGTTCTGTGGCAAGCTGGCGTCCCTTGACTGGATCCATAATGCACGAACTAAATGATATAAAATAATAAACAAATGGAATGAATTATGCAAACAAGAACATCAAACACACAAGGACTACCAACAAGACCTAACGCCCGCTCCGCTACCAAAACGAAACGCCCCGACCCGTATTTACCGTACACAGTAAACACGTGCCGAAACTGTAACGACCCAACCGAACAAAGTGTAAGGTTCCGAACATGCCTTATGACATTCATATGCAAGTAAACACGCAGCGGAAAAACGGAAACTAACCAAGGAACTCATGCAAAGCCACATAAACCGTGTAACAATTTTACATACCTTGTAAGATTGAGGTCTTTCACTCAATTGCCAGAAGGAATCAGTGAGAGCGAGACAACGGCCTGGCTCCTCTACGGTATCCACACGAACCGTGATAGCTTGGAGTCGTCTCACGATACAAGCCTCGAGCACCCCGGACTGGTGTGCTAGCAACAATAATAACCGGGGCTGTGTTTGTGGTGGTTTTGGTGTTCTTCTTTTCTTTCACAAAGAAGAAGAAGAAGAGAGGGAGTAAGAAGTCTGAAAAACTCAAGCACAAAGGCAGGAGCTAGGCTGCAAAACGTGAGTGAAGAGGAGAATGTGATCAGATCACAATCCTTAGCCCCATCCTCCATAATGCACAATAGTTTAAACACTAATGCCCATAATTGTGGACCAATGATGATGATGATACCCACCATTGTCCCCCACTAATCCCAATCAGACCACAACCCACCAAACAAGCATGTCTGAACAATAATTCACAGAATTATTGATCCCAAAACCGGCCCTGGTTCAACCATGGTCCGACCACAGTTCAACCACGACCACGGTCCAACCACACCCGGTCCAACCATGGTCCAACCACGGTTCGACCTTCTGCTCGAATCATCGGTTCTATGTGTGTGACCCAGTAGGCACTTGTAACGTCCGGCAATAATTGTAAAATTCTCATTTTACAATTATAAGCAAAGAGCGGCGTCTAGCAACACATCATTGCTACCCGAACGACAAGATCAGTACTGATTCTCTATGCCTCGGAACATGTCATCGTGTAAGTTTCCCTAGGCTATATGACAATCATATACAAGCAAAAGATGCAGCAGAAGCAATGGAAACTTAGCCAAGAACCACATGTGAAGCATATAAACCGTATAACAAAATTTCGTACCTAGTTCGGTTGAGGTCTTTCACCCAACTGCTGGAACGAAACATCTAGACCAAGACGAAGGCTGGAACAAATCAGTTAGAGCAAGAAAAAGACCTGCTCCTCTACGGTATCCACACGAACCGTGACCTTCCCGGAATCGTCACACGAATCCAAGAACGAGCTCCCCGGACTGATGTGCTAGCAAGAGTAAAACCGGGGCTTGTGTTTGTGGTGTTTTGGTGTTCCTTTTCTTTCACTAAGAAAGGGGTAAGTGTGTGTTTTCTCAAGCTCTCAAGAACACTTCTCAAGCCTCAATCCTCTGAATTTTTCAGACACAAAAACGTTCTAACCAACCCAAGTGTGAAGAATAATGCCTTAGACAAAAGCATGTGCATGCCAAGTCACAAAGGCATGTCAAAGTGGACAACAACTTTGGCCAACATGTTTCCACTAACTCTTAGTGGGAATATTCATCACAAGGCTGCAATAATGGCTCCACTAATCTGATGCTTAGTGAACCAAACCACCCCAAAACGACCTGGTTCAACCATGGTCCAACCACGGTCCAACCACACCCGGTCCAACCATGGTCCAACCACG
>JAKUCV010005611.1:15680-29416 GCA_028386065.3 Turnera subulata | reverse complement strand
ATTCCGAAACCCGAAAAATACCAACTTAGTTCCGAAAAATTCACGGGAAAATCACGAGCGCGGGAAAACCCTCGGTTTCGAAAAACGACTCCCGATTTACCTTGAATTAATTACCCAAGATTAATTCAACAGTAAATCACGGTAAATAGACTTTTACAGTCCGGTAAAAATCCAAAATTTTTACCCGGGCTGTTACACTTTCCATCTCCCAATTGTGAGTGAGGTTGCTCACCACCCATTTAGGCTTTAGCCATATACTCCCTCCGGTTTTTTTAAGTCGTTTTGGTTTTGTGCACACCCCTTAAGAAATGCATTTAATTTCATCAAATACTTACACAAAGGATAAGTTTAACCTTCAACAATTACAAAGATCAAATCTAACTTTTTCCCATTAGATAAGGGTCAAGAATGAAAAGAGTTATTAAATATCCATGGAAACTATCAAAGCGTTTTACAAATTGAAACAACCTAAAACTCCTAAAACTCCCAAAACGACTTAAAAAAAAAAAACGGAGGGAGTATTTACAAAAATTTTAGATAATAATATATATAGTCTTTTATAGATTGCGGAGACTATTGATTATTGAACACTAATAGTAATATGACGCATGGGATAGATAGGATGGACGTTATTTTTTACGATGATAATTTAATTTCAACAAAATGTGACCGTGACCGAGAATTAGACCATAATTAATGATAATATAATCGTGATTCTAGATCTAAAGACAATAATGACACTACTTAATGCTCCTCCATCATCTGATTACTCCACAAATAAATTATTTTTCATGAACCTCCTCTCAAACCACAAAAAAACTTAGTATGTGTAAAGTTCCAAATTCATGTTATTCCAATTTAATTTTTTTAAAAAATACGAAAATATATGATTATATATTTTATTTACGATTGAAAAAATTATTTTATAAGAAACGTACCCAAAAAGTTATTTTATAAGATTTTTTTCTTATGTTCTAAATTAAGTAATCCTCCATAAATTATTTTATATATAAATATTTAAATAAACCTTGAGCAACCTGAGGGCTCCTCTCTAGTGAGTTCTAAAATGTAATTAATATGGAAATGTTAATTTCGTGATGCTTTGTTTCAAAGAGAGGAATAAGTATTGATAGGGAATAAAATGGACTAAAACAAATTTGAGGAAGTTAATTTTTTATGTTTTTTTTCATATAGTTGTGGTGAGCTATTAAGACCAAATCATATTTGAGATTTTTAAGATATTTGAGGAAATTAAGTTTGTATATTTTCTCAATTATGCTCCTCTCTACATGATTTGTGAAGATTCAAGCAAAGAGCAGTACAATTAGTCGCCTCTAATAAAACTTAAAATTATTGGGAATTTGTAAGATTAGGATACTGATAATGCTTATAATGTTGTTTATCCTATAGCACTCACGTGATCTGGCATGTACCATTTTTTTTTTTGAAACGTTGGCATGTACCAATTTAGTATATCCTTTTCTGGCACAACCTCATTTAGTTTATCCTATCCCATTTACTTTTACAAATCTTGGCATAGCCATGCCCTTTAGTCACCAATTCCAATTTTAACAGATGAAGTGCCTTTACTTCTCAACCATTAATGGCAGGCAGGGCCGCAGTGGACCGTTTGACACAACGATTACAAAATGGACTAATGCCACGTTTGATACCTGTGTTGCCTCTGAAAATTGGTTTTCATCCCTGTGTTGAAATTCGATCGTTTTTCATCCCTCTATTCGCTCTGTTTTACATGTTTTGGTCTCAGGCCCCGGAATCCGGCAGCTGGTGCTGACGTGGTATGCTTTTTGGCTCCACATCAGCACATGTGGGACCCGCATGTCAGGTCAAGCCAAGAAACCGGAACGACCCGACCCGACTGGTTCCCCCACCTAAAAGATCCGTCCAACCAAACCGAGTGCAAAAATTTTGTAAATATCTAAAAAAACAAATAGAAATAGAAATCTATTAAAATAATTAAAATAGAAATTAAAATTCTGGAGAAGAGTAAAGATAATAAAAATAGGAAAAAAAGAGTTGGGAAAAATAATAAAAAAAGTAATTTTATTATCTTTAGTATGGCTAATTTTTAAACATTTTTTATTTTTTACTATGTTTTTAATTTTATATTTAAAAAAAAGAAGTAAATTTTTTTATTTAAGAAGAATAACTGCTTCTTTACTTTATATTTTTTTTTTCATTCTCTTCTCTCCTTGTGCCTTTTCTCTTTTTTTCTTTTTTCTTTTTTTCTTCTTTCTTCTCCCCGACCACACCGACACCACCGCTCCACCAGTATCTGCTCTTTCTCTCCTCCTTCTTCTTCCTCTCCCTTCTGCCCACACATCTCCCTTTTCACCCTCTTCTCCATGAGCAAAAACCCAACCGCCGTACCCATACCCTCAACCGACAACCCCACACTACTGTCGACCAAAGGAAGGGAGGAGGCGAATCCGGCACCTTCAACGAAGACAACCCTCGGCCCCATTGGAATCGCCCGTCGATTGGGTTGGACGCGCCATCGTTGACGAAACCCAAACCACCACATGAAGCCAACACCTGCCGCCTCGCCATGGTCTCGCCGGCTCCTTGTAGAACAGCCTCGGCGCCTCCGCCACCAATCTGGAGCGCGCTGAGGTCGCCTGCAGCATGTGCAATGGCGGATCCGATCTAAAGGTCCGACTGCCCCTCTTCCTTTTCCTCCATGTATCATGACGTCGTTGTTAGTGTAATATGCCCAAAAGTCAATCATGGATGATTATTTGTAGTCACGTATACACATTAAGGTTATTCCAATAAGTATCGTTTATGAGATAAACGCTTGCACATACTTATAACCCTAGAATATTTTATATTCTTAAATGTCCCTAGTCGATTATTATTATGGATGGGTGTAATAATAAATTAAGACTAGCGTATGTTGAGAATTGCATATGTGATATGAATTCTACATATGGATACAAGTTGGAGAACTTGTGGACTGGACCGACCCACATAAGAACCCTACATGGAACATTATATGTATGTCATTAGTGGTTCTTATAGATGTATTGTCCTCCGACCTGAGATCGTCAAGGTATCCAACATATGAATCATGTGCTTTGATATTATTCCTAGTCACCCGTAACTGGGTGGACATAAGGGTAATCATTGGGTATATGACGAGTATGTAGTGGGTTTTGATTGATCAAGAGGGGATTCGTCCGACCCATATAACGGGTATATTATCGGATGGCTTCTTGATAGAGTTGAACTGTTAAATGCATGGCCATGCTCGGATTAGGTGATATGGTGATATCACGGGTATCCGTTTTATACAGTTAACTCGGGGATCAAGAAACATAGATTAAACATATACGAGAATTCCCTGTCTCATGTTTGATCTTGATAATGGGACGATAGGACGATGACATATTCCGAGGCATAGAGAATCAGTACTGATCTTGTCGTTCGGGTAGCAATGATGTGTTGCTAGACGCCGCTCTTTGCTTATAATTGTAAAATGAGATTTTACAATTATTGCCGGACGTTACAAGTGCCTACAGGGTCACACACATAAAACCATTGATTCGAGCAGATGATTGAACCGTGGTTGGACCATGGTTGAACCAGGGTCGTTTTTTGATCAATAATTAATTGAATCATTGACCAGACATGAGTGTTATGGTGGTGTGTTATCTGCTTGTCCATTAGTGGAGACAAGGTAATGATGGTCATTTCCTTTGGGGCCTAGTGTTGGCCACTAAGGCTAATCACTAATGCATTATGGAGTGTGTGGGTTTTTGGGTGTGCGATCAGATCATACTCTCCTTCTCCCTTTTCTCCTTGCACGTTTTTGCAGACCCAAAAACACACCCCTTCCACCTTCTTCATTCTTTGTGAAAGAAAGAAGATAACCATACACACAAACGCCACAAGGTTGTTGCTTCCGGTTTACTCTTGCTAGCACATCAGTCCGGGAGTGCTCGAGGTTTGATTCGTAGGACGATTTCAAGCCAATCACGGTTCGTGTGGATACCGTAGAGGAGCCAGGCCGTTGTCTTGCCCTTGCTGATTCCGTCCAGCATTTAGGTGAAAGATCCTAATACTACAGGTACGAAAATTTTGTTATACGGTTTTATGCATGCTTCACTTGGTTCTTGGTTAAGTTTCCTTGTTTCCGCTGCATATTCTGCTTGTTGTGCATATTATGAATGTCATAATAGCTCTAGGGAAACTTACAGTCGTCATGTTTGAATCGGCGACGAGACGAACTCCGCTCAGCCCCACTTCTTGGAACGAAGCCATCGAGGGTAAGCGGTACCTTCTTTTTAATCCTTGTTGGGCTGTGAATGGTTTCTAATCGCAGTTTGTTATGTTGGTTTGATGGTGGAAGTGTCGTCTTTGTCTGCAGATGGTGGTTGCAGATTGTTGAATTGGCGGTGGTGGTTGCAGATTGTTGAATTGGCGGTGGTTGTGTGTTGAACGGATCTTTGGTGGTTGACCAGGTGGTAGCTGCGGGAAAATTTTGGACCAATTGGATGTTGGGTTGTTAGAAATTTTGGACTCTGGGGTGAACAGTAAACTGGCAGGGAATTTCCCTATTTTTTGCTTATATTATTAGTCATATGACAATTTCAATTTAAAATAGAGATAAAATTATTTTCAGCCTAAATGACTCTCATAGTATCTTTTTATTAAAATTTATCAAATAAAATAATATTTAAAAATTAAATTCGGCTTCTTTCTTTTATTAAAAAAGATATACCCACTATAAATGAAAATATAAAGTAATTAAAATTTAAATTTTTATATCCAAAAAAATTAATAAATAGCAAAATATTAAATAATTCCAGACCCACGTGTAACTATTTTTTTTAGTTATTTACAAAATTTGTGCACTCGGTTTGGTTGGACGGGTCTTTTAGGTGGGAGAACCAGTCGGGTCGGGTCGTTCTGGTTTCTTGGCTTGACCTGACACGCGGGCCCCACATGTGCTGATGTGGAGCCAAAAAGCATGCCACGTCAGCACCAGCTGCCGGATTCCGGGGCCTGAAACCAAAACATGTAAAACGGAGCGAACAGAGGGATGAAAAACGATCGAATCTCAACACAGGGATGAAAACCAATTTTCAGGGGCAACACAGGGATCAAACGTGGCATTATAATGTTGTTTATCCTATAGCACTCACGTGATCTGGCATGTACCATTTTTTTTTTTTTTTGAAAGGTTGGCATGTACCAATTTAGTATATCCTTTTCTGGCACAACCTCATTTAGTTTATCCTATCCCATTTACTTTCACAAATCTTGACATAGCCATGCCCTTTAGTCACCAATTCCAATTTTAACAGATGTACCCATTAGTCTCACCAATTGATAAGGGTAGACTTGTACTTATACGTGGCCGGTCTTGCTCATTATTTTGTCTTTTCTTTAGATAAAAAGTGCCTTTACTTCTCAACCATTAATGGCAGGCAGGGCCGCAGTGGACCGTTTGACACAACGATTACAAAATTTGGCTCTAGTTTCCCAAACTAACCAGAGTACTAGAAACACGGATATATTGTTCTTAATTTAAAAAATCCAAAAGCAAGATTCTGAAATATTTTATTTGAAAATATTTTAATTTTTTTAATAATACAGCATTTTGAACTTTTAGTCAATTATTATTATATCCTTCTTAAAAAAATGGAAGCAACGACAACTTATTGTATGTTTTTCAATTTGATACTCATCTTATTTCCTGTATAATAGGCTAACCTAAATGTCAGTTATTGTAACTTATTGTATGTTTTTCAATTTGATACTCATCTTATTGTCTGTATAATAGCCTAACCAAAATGTGCGCGCAAAATGTAGAAAGCAGACAAACATCGGATATGTGCAATGTATATGCCTCTTTAGGTCTTAAAATTCATTCATAAAAAGTTGATGACAACTTGAGTCATATTTTTGTAGTTTTGTTACGTTAAGACTTTTCCATAGAGTTCATATTTTTTTTAGGGAACGATGAAAACTTTCATTACTTAAGGCTCACAGCCTGAAAGAATTACATCAGTCTGGGCGCTATAGTAGCAACAGATGATGGAAAATCAGACAACCATACTTGTTCAGGTTTAAAAGAAAAGCTGTTTCATCAAAAAAAAAAAAGGTTTAAAAGAAAAAGCTAGATGGCGTAGCTCATGCGCTGCCTTATTACCAACTCCAGGAATAAAAGAAACAGAAGAAAAAGTAAAAGACTGAAGTAGAAATATGGCGTCGCCAATGATTTGACCAACCGGTGTTGTTGGTGTTGTGTTCTTGTGAAGAGCATGAGCCACAACTTGAGAATCTGTCTCCAGAATAATGTGCTGAATATTCATCTCCTTTGCCAATCTAAGTCCGAAGCGGGCAGCATAAGCTTCACCCGCCAAAGCATCCAGGTGGGCACTGAGGAATTGCATTGCCGCGGACAGATCTTCCCCTCATTATCACGAACAATGGCCCCTAATCCCGTACCTTCAGGGAGAACAGTCACATCAGTATTGACCTTCAGGGTAGCTTTTGGGGGTGGAGACCACTTTATAACCTGCTGTGCAGCCCGAGTAGTTGATGGTTTCGCGTTTGCCTCCTTATAGCTTCGTAGGAAAGCCATAGCATCACGCTTAATCTGAGCAACCAGTTTCTCCTGATTATTGAAAACTAAGGAGTTCCAATCTTTCCATAAAAGCCAGGCTAAGCAAATAGCACATTCAAGAGCATCCTTACCAAGCCTCTCCTGTACATGTTTTAGCCACTAAACAGCTGATGCATAACCCTGCAAAGTAACAACCAAACTGGGGTCGCATGCCTGCCAGACATCCCTCGACTTCGAATAATCAGTGAGCAGGTGTAAGACTGATTCGGGTGCAATGCTACATCGAGGACAGGTTGCATCTCCAAGATTGAGGCGGCGAGCAATGTTTGTCCGTACCGGTAAAATATTTGTGCTGTAACAGCCCGGGTAAAATTTGGATTTTTACCGGGACTGTGGAAATTGTTTCACCGTGATTTACTGTTGAAGTAATCTCGGGTAATTAATTCGAGGTAAAACGGGAGTCGTTTTTCGAAACCGAGAATTTTCCCGCGCTCGGGAGTGTCTTCCTAACTAACCGAGCCTCGGTTTTCAGTTCCGAGACTTGGACGACGTTCAGGAGGATTAATCGGATTTTCCGAGCCCAAGTCATATTTTTGGACTCGGGACGGGATTTGTCGGAAAGACGGGATTCCGACGCGAGAATCCGGACCGGCCGAATGTGGTTGTCCGAGCCACTCTTCTTTCTCCTCTTTCCTTCCTCTTCCTCTTTCCCGGCAACGTTTCTTCTCTCTCTCGGTTTTTCCGGCCACGTGGGCCCCACTCCTCTTCCCTCTTCTTTTTCTTCTTTCCCTTCTTTCTTTTCTTTCTCCTTTCTCTTTTCTTTTTTTTCTTTCTTTCCTTCTCCATTTTCTTTTTCCAGCCGCCGGACCCTCCTTCTTTTTCTTTTCTCCCCGTGATTCTTTGTCTGCCATCTCCTCTCTTCTTTAATTCTTTTTTTTCATTTCTTCATTCCTTCATTTCCTTCTTCTTCCTCTCCTCCTCACGCCACCCTCTCTTTCCTCTCCTTCCCCCTCTTCTTCCTTCTCCCCCACCGGAGCCCCTCTTCCCCTCTCCCTTCCTTCCCTTCTCCTTCCTTGAGCCACCGGACCCGAGACCACCTCCTTCACCCTTCCTCCTCCCTCTTCTGTCGAAACCAGCCGCCGCCGCCATCATCCTTGTCGCGACGATGCCGCGGTGTCCTCTCCAAGACGCCGCCTCTGCAACCGTCGTCTCTTCTCTCAACCCTCACTCGTGACCGTCACCAGAAGCAGAGCCTCTGCTGATGAAGTCACGAACTGGGAACCGCCGCCATCTTCTCTTCCGGATCTGCTGCACCGCCGCCGATCTCGTCCTCTGCTCGTGCACGCGCCGCCTTCCACAAGCCAACCTCCTCCCTCCTCTGAACTCGAGCCACTGAACACAGGAGGTTCGATTTTTCCCCTCTCTTTTTTCTTTCTTTGTTGAACCCGTCGGTTTGGGTGCTCATCTGATTGTGTTTTTGTTGTTGGGTTGTGTGGGAATGGCAATGGTGTTGTTAGATTGTTTTTGTGGAGGTTCTGTGCGTTGGAGGGGTCGTGTGGTTGAGTGACGATGACGAGCAGTGAACGTTGGGCGTGTCAGGGACTTCTGTGAACAGTGACAGTGAAGGTTCTGGACTGCCGTGAATAGTGTTTGGCCGGAATCCGGCGAGGTTCCGGCAGTCTCGGGTTTATCCCGGCGAAGTCCCGGGAATTATCCGGCGAGCCCGGAAACGGACTTTGGGTAATTTCTTGGACTCACATTATACCTTGGCACGGGTTTGGGCTCGGTGCACAAATGGGCTTAGAAACGGGCCGATGTGCGGAGGCCCATATTCTCGGGACGAATACATTCTAACGGACTAAGAACGTTAATGAACCCGGACTTTTAATTGTTTTAATTAAAATAAAGATTTAGTTTAATTAATCAAATAATAACCTTTAATTCCATTTATGTTTTGTAATTCGATTTATAATTATATTTCGTGTTGGACTATTAGAAAGACCTATAGTATTTACTTAATTTATATTTGGACTCTTAATAATTAAAGGCCCAATTATACTTATTTACTTGATTTAGTTGTCAAATGTAAACTAAAAATATAAAAATGAATACCTATGAATTATAAACACATGTGTATAAATGATTATATATATATCCTACCAAATTTATGTTTAGCTAAATAATGAAGTTACAACTTGATTTATCACTTAAATATAAACATAAGGTTAAATGGGAATTACCTACTATGTATGTATAAATATGGTCACACTAGATATACGTGTAATCTAGTATCGATTTATGTATAAATATACGTATATATACATGTATTTTAATATGCTATATTTTTCCTTATCGACAAAGAACTAAAGGGCCGGGATATCGGCTTGAACGTTCGGATTTGGATTTTAATTTAAAAATCAAGAATAATCAGAGTATCGATAGGAAACTCAGTTTCGGTTTTAACTTGAAATTAAGTATAAATGGTATAGTGAATAAAGAGGTTAATTTCATAATAAAGAAATTGGATAAGGCAAGCCGTATAACAATTTCTAAAACCGGTATCATGCATAATCATTTTGTTGTGCATTATAAGTGATTATTTTGTTCCTATATGTACGTATAGGGTATCGGGATTGGACTGGATAGCAGTTTCAGAGACATACCAGGTGAGGATGGATAAACCTTGATATGTGCCCGTAATGCTGTGTGTGTATTTTTGTTGTTTGTGGATTATCGTCGTTTGTTTGATCTGCTGGAATGTTTGTCGGCTGATACTTGGTTGTTATGGATTTGTTGATGCTGTTGTAGAAACGTGATAGTCCTGTGTATGTCGTGTTGGAAATATTGCTGAACTGTTTGATGTGATAGATTGTTGATATGAGATTATTGATTGAGTGAGATTTGGATTAATCTGAGGAAATTGGAAATTGGATAACCGAGGAAAGAATAATGAGTATTGGAAATGGAATTGGATTTGATTATGAGATGATATATTTGTCACTTGGAAAGTAGTGGTACGACTAGATGGTTAGAGACTAGTTCTGTGGTGTCTTGCCAGAGGGTTTGTTGGTTGGGGTGTTGACCCCGGATTTGTGATATTGGGATGTTGATCCCGGATTTGAGATATTGGGGTGTTGACCCCGGATTTGAGATATGGGGATGTTGATCCCGGATTGTGGTGGGGCCTGGCATCCAGAATTAGTTAATAACCAGGTACGACCCTAGCTTGTCCAGTGACGGGGCCCGGAAGATAAAATTGGTAATAAAAACTAAAAAGTAATCTTTGGGTCTTGGTTCAGTATTGATTATGATGTGCTTGATATGATTTAGTAGATTCCTCTGTCGTGTTGCTTGTATTGGTTTCTTTTGTTGTGTTGTTTGAGTTGTATTCCACTGTTATGATGTTTGAGATAGTTTTCTTGTGATGTGAGGGTTGCTTATTGTTGTGATGGTTGCATTACCACGAAAGTATTATGGTTGAATATATCACTGTTTATCTTTCGTCGGTGAGCGTTTCGGACTCACCCCTCGCCTGCGGGGTTTCATCCCGTAGGATGAGTTGTTTGTAGTGCAGGAACGTACCGGGCAAGCTGATGCGTACCCTTGGACAGGCTCGGATCCATAGATTGCATGTGTCGCATACAGTGTCTATGTGAGTTTTGTTAAGTCTTCCGCTGTGCAATGTTTTCGCTGTTATTGGGCCAATGGGCCAGTATTGTATTTACGATGTTCACTATTTTGGGCCGTTGGGCCGAGTTTATGTTGTCCACACTGTATGCTTGGGCTATGTTGGGTCGGGTAGTCACAGTTCCAGCCTGTGTTTACTGTGTACGGTAAATACGGGTCGGGGCGTTTCATTTTGGTAGCGGAGCGGGCGTTAGGTCTTGTCGGGCAGTCTTTGTGTGTTTGAGTCCTTGTTTGCATAGTTCGCTCCATTTGCTATTTATTTTATATCATTTAGTTAAGTGCATTATGGATCCAGTCAAGGGACGCCAGCTGTCGCGGAGCATACACATATGAGGTAAATGATGCCATAATATGCGAAAATACGAATATTATTAATACTGAAAATATTGGAAATACAAGAGAAATATTACATTGATTTTTGACAAAGGGAAATATTACACGATATTTTATAAAAAGGGAAATACTGATATTATTGATACTGCAAATACCGAAAGTACAAAGGGAGATAATACATTGATTTTTGATATTTTATAAAAAAGAAAAATACATTAACGGTTCGCAACGACATTGACGCGGAAGCTGTTTGCGTCACTGTTGACGTTGACCGTGACCCTATCGCTCCAAGAGAGCCACATACCGCCTCTGTCGCGCTGGCCAGGAATCTCGAACCGGTTAGCTTGAGGGAATCGGAGTGGAATCAGACCATGATCGTCCCGTGGTTGCCACTGCGTCTCCGTCAGAAGAACCATGTTGGGCTTGTACTGGTTCTTCAAGTCCCTCAGGGTTCGCGAGAACTCCTGTGCACGCCTTGCAACTCCTCTGCAGTTCCACACCAGCAGACGTACCTTTGGCCAGGTTGGAGGTAGCCGAGTCATTCTGGGTATGCTCTGGGCTGTCATTGTGAGCTGGTAGTAAGTGCCTTGTTCCACAGTCTGGCAAGTGGACTCCAGGTTGAACTCCTGTAGCCTATCCGAGATGAAGAACATCACGGAGTTTGCTGAGCCGTAGTAGGAAGTCCTCAGTGTCCCATGGTCCTCTAGAAAGAACACCTCTTCCATTGGAGTGACGAAGAACCGTGACGAGTAGAGTTCGTCGACGAAGACCAGGCGTGGCATTCTGCCGAGCTCGTTCGGCAGTTCTTCAGCACGTTCGTTGACCATGCTGTACGCCAGACGGTTTCTCCTGCCAAGGTTGGCACCTTCAACAAAGAACACTGAAGATGGAGCAGGCATCTTGTTTTTCTTTTGGACGTGTGGGGTTTTGATTTGAACGTTGTGGTGTTGTTTTCTGAGAGTTTTGTTTACTTTATTGCTTTTGATGTTTTACACATCACCGCTCCTTCTTTTATACACTTTTAGGGAGCGTGATTATCGTTCTTGATTTTCAAGATCTTGCCTTTTGAATTTTGCCGTTGCTTGCATTTATTGCTTTACGCGTTTTTCGGACCCGTGCCAGAGATTTTCAGCCTATTTTCAACACATGATTCTATTTTGCTCTGGCTACCTTGTCTTCTATTTTATGGCCTTTCTATATTTTTCCTGCATCTTTTATCACAAGCATCTGTGACCGTTGAGGCCAGACAGATGGGACTGTATCTCGAGCAGAGCGCATGTGCGACAAGCTCACAGCTGTTCGAACATCGTGGAGAGACACGAGCCTTGACAGACGTTTTGGCTTATGCGGAAATTAAGAACAAGTGGGTAACGTGTCCTTCGAGAGACACAGGACGATCCCGTGAACATCGCCCTCCGAGTTAACGGGTATCTTTTTCACGAGGTTAACCGACGTCACCGTTAGTTGTACGGTACGTTTCGAGAATCGAGGATGTTCACGTCTGATACGAACACCGTTCATGAAAACATACCTTGTTTTAATTTCTTTTTGTTTTGATTTTGTTAAACGAGTTTTGGTTTTATTTATTATTTTTTTTTTAATTTCTTTATGTTGGTTATAATTCGTTTTATCAGTCCTGTTTTTAGCACCATTATGTTCGATCTTATTTTCATTCATGACGGTTTTATTACGTTTTAAATATTTTATTCTTCGGATAAATATGAATATCCATATCTTAATAAGAGAATTTATGATCTAAGAGATATGATTTCAAAAGGAAACTTATTTTATTAATTCATAACAGTTTTACATCGTAGAAGAAGTACTCTACTGAGTTACTTGCTTCTCTAAGTCTTTTACAAGCTTCCTTAAGTTTTCTACGTTGGACGAGAGTGCCATACATGCCACTTCGATCTGCATCACCGCAGAGCTGACCTTCTTCAGGGAAGCGTTCAGCTGTGAAAGTGTCTGAAGTGGAGTGCTGCTCTGCGCCGTTCCTTTTCCTTTCCTATCAGTAGAAGGCTCTTCCTTGCTGGCGCGTTTCTTCTGCCGTCTTGGAGAGACGACCATATGCTCCTTAAGGCCGACGATGTTGGTCTTGAACCGCTTCTTCGGAGGCTCTTCATCGGAGCTTGTTTGGAAAGCCCTGCCGCCGATGTAGCTGTTGTTCTCGGAGTCTGAAGTCGTTCGAGAACGAAGTGGAGAGTCCATGGCTGAGAATGGATGACTCAGCTGTGAGGATTGGTATTTATAAGCGGAAGAGATGTCGCTTAAGGGTATAAGCGGAATCTCATGTTGTGGTTGGACACCTGGCAGAGTGTGCCAGAAGCTTATCGTGGTAGGACCCACAGATAAGACAGAATTTCGGGGACGAAATTCTTTTTAAGGTGGGTAGACTGTAACAGCCCGGGTAAAATTTGGATTTTTACCGGGACTGTGGAAATTGTTTCACCGTGATTTACTGTTGAAGTAATCTCGGGTAATTAATTCGAGGTAAAACGGGAGTCGTTTTTCGAAACCGAGAATTTTCCCGCGCTCGGGAGTGTCTTCCTAACTAACCGAGCCTCGGTTTTCAGTTCCGAGACTTGGACGACGTTCAGGAGGATTAATCGGATTTTCCGAGCCCAAGTCATATTTTTGGACTCGGGACGGGATTTGTCGGAAAGACGGGATTCCGACGCGAGAATCCGGACCGGCCGAATGTGGTTGTCCGAGCCACTCTTCTTTCTCCTCTTTCCTTCCTCTTCCTCTTTCCCGGCAACGTTTCTTCTCTCTCTCGGTTTTTCCGGCCACGTGGGCCCCACTCCTCTTCCCTCTTCTTTTTCTTCTTTCCCTTCTTTCTTTTCTTTCTCCTTTCTCTTTTCTTTTTTTTCTTTCTTTCCTTCTCCATTTTCTTTTTCCAGCCGCCAGACCCTCCTTCTTTTTCTTTTCTCCCCGTGATTCTTTGTCTGCCATCTCCTCTCTTCTTTAATTCTTTTTTTTCATTTCTTCATTCCTTCATTTCCTTCTTCTTCCTCTCCTCCTCACGCCACCCTCTCTTTCCTCTCCTTCCCCCTCTTCTTCCTTCTCCCCCACCGGAGCCCCTCTTCCCCTCTCCCTTCCTTCCCTTCTCCTTCCTTGA
>JAKUCV010005611.1:0-13450 GCA_028386065.3 Turnera subulata | reverse complement strand
TTCGGACTCACCCCTCGCCTGCGGGGTTTCATCCCGTAGGATGAGTTGTTTGTAGTGCAGGAACGTACCGGGCGAGCTGATGCGTACCCTTGGACAGGCTTGGATCCATAGATTGCATGTGTCGCATACAGTGTCTATGTGAGTTTTGTTAAGTCTTCCGCTGTGCAATGTTTTCGCTGTTATTGGGCCAATGGGCCAGTATTGTATTTACGATGTTCACTATTTTGGGCCGTTGGGCCGAGTTTATGTTGTCCACACTGTATGCTTGGGCTATGTTGGGTCGGGTAGTCACAGTTCCAGCCTGTGTTTACTGTGTACGGTAAATACGGGTCGGGGCGTTTCATGTGCAAACTCTCCAAGCAAAAGAACGCTGCTTCGGCGGTATATGGAGCTTCCAAAGAGCATTCCACCAGGTTTTAGAGCACCCGGACACAGATTCTTTCGAAGCACTAGCCGGATGTCGACTCTCAAGACAAGCACCATAACCCGTTTTAACTGAATACTTTCCCGAAGAGGGAAGATGCCAATATGGGGTGTCAGGTGGGAGTCTCGCACTAATAGGTAAGCTTGTGATTAGAGCTGCTTCATCAGGAGAAAAGATGGACTCAATCAATTGGTGATTCCAATCCGCATGCTCCTCATCTATGAGTTCAAAAATTGTCGCCTCGACCTCCAAATGAGACACTGGGGATGTGATCAAAGGGTTCTCTTCACGCGGAAGCCAAGCATCCCGGCATACATGCACAGAACGTCCATCCCCTATCATCCAGCGAGTGCCCTTCTCCAATATGAACTTGGCTTTATGGATACTTCGCTATGTATAGCTTAGGTTAGTACCGATAGGGGGGCATCCATAAATGAGGTTTTTGGAAAATATTTGGCCTTAAGGGTACGACTGATTAGGCTATCCCCTTGAGAAATAAGGCGCTAGCTCTGTTTGGCGAGAAAGGCTAAGTTAAAATCCTCCAAGTTCCTGAAACCCAATCCGCCAAAAGCTTTGCGTCTGCATATTCTGTCCCAAGCCATCCAATGTATTTTACTTTGCCATCCCGATGACCCCACCTGAATTTCCTGATAAGAACTTCCATTTCCTCACAGATCGACTGGGGTAGCATAAAACAACTCATAACATAATTGGTACTGCCTGGACAACGGTCAACATCAAACAAGAACTTTCCCAAATAAACTATAACCAATACTCATAGAGTTCATATTTTTTGTTACTGAGAGTTGATTTAAATAAATAAGTTGTATTCACATCAGTATATAAGTATTTTTCCTTGAGGATTTAGACTTTTGATCGATTCTGTTATTTCATTATAGTTAACATAATTACTGGTAGGTATCAATGTTTATGATGATTAACTTATGTATAATGAAAGATTTTATTGTAAGGAAACCGTAAGCCTAAACTTACCGAACTCTAGAAACATTGCAATGTACATGTGTGGTCAGGAGTTGCTTAAGATTCTTAGTACGTATTGGGATTAGAGTAGACTCATGCGTTCTTAACAAAATTTCCAATGTGAGACTGTGTATCTCATACGGGAATTTTGGGATTGGTGTAGTATTTCTTTCTTCTATATAATTGTAAAGCAACCAACGATTAATCATGAAGAATTAAGAGGCGATTATCTCAATTCTAATTACTAGGGTATAATGGAATCATCTTTTCAAACAAAATACTACTAAACCAGAAGAAAACAAAAGCAGCTATACAAATTAAATCTGGAGAGGATTAGTAGATTTCATTTATCTCGAAGGAACGAACATCCTAGTTACACACATGAATTTAAACAACCTTATAGTCGACTAGTTAGTATTTTAAGAAATCAAAAAGATTCTGAAAATATGCATGTGTGTAGCAGCAGTACTATGACCACGTAATCAGGTCCCGTCCGTTACACATACGCACACATCTGGCTGGTGGGGAAAAAACCCTTAACCCTTAAAAATAAAAAAGAAAAAACAAACAAGTACCACTACAAATTAATAAGTGGATTTGACAGGGGCATTAAGGTCATTTAGTTGAGATTGGTTATAGTTTATTTGAGCCCGGACGACCACGTAACGCTTAGAAACTATAAGAGCACACTCTTAACTGTCAAAGCTCAAAACCCATCTCTATCCAAAGCCAGGGAAGAGGAAGCAGCAACTCTTTTAACTCCAGACAGACTCCAGTTTCTCTTTCCTTTCTTTCCCATAACTTAAAAACCCCATTAAACCCTTCCTCCTCCTCCTCCTCTTCTTAAGTACCGTTACCTAGTTGTTCTGTTTCTTTTAAGACGCGGTTAGGTTTTTGGCTTTTGTTGTTCTTTGTTTGGTAAGAGAGAGAGGTAATTTAAGGGTTGAGTGGAGGAGAGGGAGGGGGGTTACTAGGGAGAATTAAAGAAATGGCGAGTAGTACTCATAATCATCACCATCACCAGCAGCAGCAGCAGCTCCCTCACGATTTCAAGTGCCCGATTTCTCTCGAGATAATGTCTGACCCGGTCATCATCTCCTCGGGCCACACCTTTGACCGTTCCTCCATCCAGCGCTGGCTCGACGCCGGCAACCGCACTTGCCCTATTACCAAACTGCCCTTGCCCGACACCCCCGCCCTCATCCCCAACCACGCCCTCAGGAGCCTCATTTCCAATTATGCCCTCCCCCCTCCTAATTCCCCCTCCTCCACCTCCTCCTTGCCGCCGCCACCTCCTCCTCCTCCACAGCAGCAGCAGCAGCAACAGCAACAGCAACAGCAGTACCACCAGAGGCTAATCTCCTCCCTCGTTTCCCCGCTGTCTCCTCTCAGCTCCAAGCTCGACTCGCTCTCCCAACTCGCCCGCCTCACCAAGCTCGACCCCGCCCTCAGGCGCCAGCTCACCGAGTCGGACGCCCTGTCCTCCGTCCTCACCTGTGTCAGCCTCCCCGAGTCCGACTCCGACTCGACCCTCCAGGAGAAGGCTCTCTCTTTGCTCCTCAACCTCTCCCTGGACGACGACAACAAGGTGGGCCTCGTGGCGGAAGGAGCAATCGGCCGGGTCGTGGGGGTGATTCGGTTCGGGTCGCCGAGTACCCGGGCCATAGCCTGTACCATACTCACCAGCCTCGCGGTTGTCGAGGTGAACAAGGCGATCATCGGGTCGTACCCGAATGCGATTGAAGGGGTGGTCGGGTTGTTGAGGAATGGGAAGGGCAGGGAGGTGAAAGAAGCCGCCACTGCTCTGTATGCGCTCTGTGCGTTCCCGGATAACAGACGACGGGTCGTGGAATGCGGGGCGGTCCCGGCCCTGGTGAGGATAGCGGAGCTGGGGCTGGAACGGGCGGTGGAGGTGTTGAGTGTGGTGGTGAAGTGCAAGGAAGGGAGGGAGGAGATGCGTATGCTGAGGAGTGGGTATGTTGTTGGGGTCTTGGTGAACGTGTTGAGGAATGGAAGCGGGAAAGGGGTGCAAAGCTCGCTTTTCACATTGGCTTGCTTGTGTTCTTACAGTGAGGAAATGTGCGTGGAGGTGAAGAGGCAAGGGGTTTTGGAAATGTGCGTGGGGTTGGTGGAGGATGACAATGAGAAGATTCGGAGAAATGCCGCCACTTTGGTGCGAACGCTTATGGGAAGGAGGATTGCTTCTCTGGAGGGATGATGGTCTGGGGGTGGAGGTGAGACGCGGGTTCTTGAGGTTTGTTGTATCCTTTGTTGTTCTTGAACATATGATGATACTTCTTCTGTATACAAAGAAAAGGATTAGGTGTTATTCGTGGATATGTTATTTTTTTTAGTTTTTGGTTAGTGTTGTACATTTCAATAAGTCTACACATCTGAACTCAACTTTTGTAGTAGAACGAGTTTCACATTGGTTGATTATCCAGAATTAATGTAGTTTGTTGCAATTTAGACATGTTCTCTCCAACAATTTTGTGAATTTCCCATTTTCGAGTGGGGGCAATCAGCTTCTGAATTGTAAGTCTAATTTCATATGGCAAGTGTTTCTAGTTGGTCAAAGTCATGATTGCAATGAAATGTCAGTTGAGGAAAAAGAAATGTTTGTATGCTATGATTTCTTAAATGTTTGTTTAGCTTGCGAGTTGCTCTTTTGGTATTTTTACAGTGTTGGTAGCCATTAATTGGGAATCGTCAATCTCTTTGTGTGGAATTTTCCTCATCATTGTTGTCTTTGCTTCCTGCTGAAGGATTCGGTAGCTTGCGCCATGTTTTCGAGTTTAAGTATGGTTTAAATATGGGAGAAATGGATTTGATTTCGTCATTGTAGCCTCTTTCAAGATCATATGCTATGGTACCATACTTAACTAGGCATATTTAGATTTGAATGAGCATTGATATGGCATTAGACATGAGCTTCTGACATGAGAATAAACCGATTTCTTTTACGACCCAGGGTTGCATTTTAGAGCTACTTGGCGTTGTATTTCTATAATGCAAAGTCTTGGACAGTTTCCATTCATGTTCTGCTTTCCTTTTCTTCATCAGAATTGCTGTGCTTTCCTTGAAAGGTTGATACTCCAAATTTTTCATGTTGATGTTCCCGGACTGCGTTTTAGAGCTAATAGCCTGTGTTGTATGATGGTATTCTTGTCGGATTGTGCTTGAAACTGATTACCTTTTGAACTTCAACAAATTTGTATCATGCTTGTCATGCCCTAGAAGAGTATTTCTAAACGGCAAAGTTGCCATTTAGGTGCTCTGCAATCTTCTCCTTCATCCTTTGCCTTGTTTATGGGCCACGTCAACCTTTTCCCATTTTTTCATGTGTATTCTCCTTCGTTTTCCATTCTGAATCTGAGATCATTCCTGCGCTATCCAAAGTTCCCTGGCATCTGTACTCATTGTCTTGTCTCTATATAGTGATCTTCTAGTTTTCTAAACCAGCTGCTTCTCCTTGGAATTGAGCCTTCGTAGACTTATATTAGAGTGATTTTCTGACACAAAATCTTGTTATAAACAAACACAAGCTTTTAAACACATTCTCTAACACAAAAATTTACTGGTGAAGTCACGCGTTGTACTTCTATTTCTTCCAAAGTGTGACCAGTTAGTTACCTACTATCTCAGTTTGTATGAACCATGCGTGCTTCTTCCAAATGTTTCCAAATGCCAAACTTGCCTGTAGTTATCCGGCTAAGGGAATGTCTACTGCTGAGGAGTTAGCATGCAGGCAGGCATAGTGGTTTGATTGGTTCTTGGTCAGATTTTTTTTCTTTTGAACGTTGGTTCTTGGTCAGATTTGTCTTCTTTTTCAGTTAGGCGATGGTATTTGGCAGACGTGTGATGTTCTGTTAGAAACACCTCCACATTTTGCTTTACTTTTTATTTTGTGTTTCAAGAAATGGCTCCAAAGTAAAGAGCCCATGTTAGTTGATATGTCTTCAATTATGGACTTCGATGTCTTATCAAATCCCAATTGTGGGAACTGCCTGTCTATATCATTCATCATATGGGCATAACTAAGGTGCTTAGATTTGTTGCTTAGGTTTTTAGTTGAGTTCCGTCGGTTGGGTTAGTTGTTCTTTGATTCTGTCTATCTATCTGCCCTTGCCTGAAAATTCTGGTCAATTTGGTATTTGATAGGTTGCTTGTGATTTTGATTTGTGAGGTCACCGATACTGTTACATCACTAAAGTCCAAAACAGAAGGCCGTCCTTGGGTACCTGATTTTGACTTTGTTAACTTTCATAACAAGATGAGGTTAACAAAAGAAAAGGAAAAAAACTTGCATAACCACAGAAAGACACACAAATGTGTATATAATGAACTGTGTGTGATAGGGAAGCTTCCTTCCTGATATACGGTAGTTTTGCCGGCTAAAGAGTTCTCTTTTAACATTGACTTTATGCAGATGGTAAGAAAAACAAAAGCAAAAGAATAAGTATTAAAGGAGACTGTACGTTGAACTTTTTTTTTTAGAGACGGTAAGCAGTTTAAAATGACGGTGAATAGTGAACCTTTTTTTCTCAATGAGGGTGAATAGTGAATTGGAGCTGAGGAATCTTCTTCTTCATTAGATCAACGTTTAGCTTTATGTGCGGATTGATTCACAGTGGATGTGGACGTGGGTTGTCTCTTTTGGGGAATAAGGATGAGAAATTTCTTGTTTTGGGTATGGATTCGAGCATGCGTGCATTAAAGTAATTGGTAAAAGAAGCATCAAGCGGGAATGAATATATGTCTGCTCAAAGTGGTAAAGTTTCATGCTTTTACTTTATTGTCTCTTCATTGATATGCCACTCATGGAATTTTATAAAGATGATGTGATGCAAGGATGGGTTACACATATTGAAAAAGGAAATTTGTTTCCTTGGTTTTAAAGTTTCTATGACTCGGATGTTATCTATTTCCCCAGTTGAATACAGTCTCCTCAACAAGGCCAAAAGTAGTAAAGTTTGTTAATTCCTACTTCTCCTGATGTTTCTTCATTTCTTTTGCTCTTTTATATGAGAAGGATAATTTCGCCTAAAAAATATATGTATATGAGACATATCTAGAATTCAATAGGTGGAAGCATGATGATGAAAAATGTTCAACAAATTTTATAGGTCACCAAGTAAACATATATATGTGGCAGTTGGGAATCCTTGAATTGGTTGCCCATACTTAGAAAGATGGTTTCTCCAAATGAATAAAAAAAAGTAAATGTAGGCAGAAGAAGGTGAAAGAAGTCATGGGCAAATCACGCTTCACTTTTATACAGTTTAGTAGTGACAATTAATCTCGGTTGGTCCAAATAGTAAGAGATGGGCTTTACTCCATACATCTTTGAATTTGAGTCTTTGTGTGTGTATAAAATTCACAATTTTGGAGACTCATCCACCAAGCTAGGTGTGCAACTAGATCAAGGAGAAAAAAAAAAAAAAGAAAACGGTTTGATATACACAACATGCACTACTTTGGTGAAAACTCAAATATGTCTTAAGGGTTATGGGGAAAGTATTTTTTTTTTTTTAAAAAAAATGCTTTCATTCAACTGAAAGAATGGAAATCTCTGTGGATGATCTTACAAAGTTGAATGCTACAACTTGTTTTCACGCCCCCCCATACCCCAATGATATCTAATTAATAATCCCACCAATCCCCAACAATCCATTATGTGGTTCAAAGGAGGCAATAGTATTGACCTCCAAACAACCTATGTAGGAGGTGGCCAAGGAGAGACTATGTAGGTGATTCAGAGGTGTACAATTGATTTGACCATGGTATACCTAGGATTGATGAACTAAGAAAGTTGGGTACCGAATATACTATAATCTCCTTGTTATTGTTTTAACTCTTAACTTCTGTCGATTAGCAACTAGAGAAATTTTTTGAACTCCACAAATCAAATTTTGTGGAAAGAGAAAAAATTACAGGGATGAGTAGTGTTCTATGGAATTAAGCCATGATGTCGGATTTGCATGGATAATGTTGGGGGTTTTAGTGTTGGTCTCGTACTAGAAAAATGGAAAATTCTGTGGTTTTTGTGCTTCGTCCGCATTGTGATTGATAGCTGGGCTGGGCTGGGCTTGCCACTTTTTATTAATTTGGTCCAGTTTAAAGCTGGGCATGAATTTGAACTACTTGATAAGCCCGGTAGAGTTGGAACCCTAAGTTTTTCCCCAGTTATGAAATTCATAATATTCGTTAACAATGGCATCCATTAAGAATTATTTCATACATGTCAGCTTCCTCCGTGATCCTGAATAAGAGAAACTTATTAAATAGATATCGTTGAATGCTAGTAACTAATCCTACTATAAACATATCTTTTCTTTTCTAATTATGACTTCTTTACTCCTGAAAAAACATTAAAGTGTCTTAGTAAAGAAAATGGTGATAAATCTTTTTTCCATATCTACACCTTCTAGTATATGAATTGTTTTTCTAAAAGTATTAATATGTACGGCTTATGTTGTAATTAAGTATTTTTAGAATTTAAAATGATTTAAGTTTCAAAATTTTAGGAATTAGGGTTTAAAATTTAAGAGTATAAGATTTAAAATTTAAAATTTAGGATTCTAATATTTAATATTTCAGCAATCTTTAACTTTTTCCACTTAAAAGTTGGAAAAGTTATGCAAATTGCATACTTATGCGCATGATGTGCGAATCTTTTGGCCAATCAATGATCTTATTAATTGGGAATAAGGGATGCATCATGCATTGCTTGGTGCTTGCCTATCAAATCTTCTATTTCTTGGAAGAAGAGTAAGAACATGGCTATATTGTGCAAACCATAAACTATATGCCATGATCCATAGTGTTGAACCCAAGAAAACAACCGGAAAGCTCTCGTAATGCCATATCCCCTCAAAGGCCAACACCAACCACGAAAAGATACCATTTTTATAGCCATGATTGTGGAGTAGAAGGTTCAGTTCTTCAATAAGGAAAAAAGAAAAAATCTAGAAGACATTTGGTCTGCCCATCCAATCTTAGGAAAGAAATACTCCACTGGAATGATAGAATGGGCAATCGTACGTGGAAGCAAAGGCCCATTATATTTCTCCAACTAAGTCCTTGTGGGTCCAAACCAACATAAAAAGCAAGCACAAAGAATATATGAAGAAGCAAATCAATATCATACATAATTTGACAGAAAAGTGAAAATGGTACAAGAGAAAGAACCGAAGCATTAATTAATTTACCAATGGCTTATACATGCGGACGTAAAATGGAAGTTCTTCAGGTTTGAATTTATCTTGATGGATTTTATTCTACAAAAAAACAACTCCAACTCAAATATTTTGGTTATTATTAGACAAAATTTAAAGGATAATTTCATATTTTAACAATTAACTTATAATTTTTAAAAGACAAAGGCAAACCTCAACTTATATATATTTTAACAAGAAACACTGCCGAAAATTTCAAACCTCAATTGTATATATATGTTAGTCATTGCTCTTGAAACGATCAATGCCATGTAATATAATGTAGTTAATTAGCCAAAGGTATATGATTTCATATATAAAAAGCAACATATATAAAACATCTCTTTTTACTACCTATGCACTAGGGATGGCAATTTCCCCCACTCGTGCGGGTCCCCGCCGGGATTCCCCGGAAACGGGGCGGGGTGGGGAATTTTTTTTGCCCCGTGGGGCGGGGATGGGGGGATTTTTGTACCCGAGCACTATTCGCGGGGCGGGGCGGGGATCACATCACCCGTCCCGCGGGGCCCCGCAAAATATGAAATGACAATTTTACCCCTAGTGCGTTAATGGATTTATTTTTGTAAGGATGATATTTTGGTCATTTCCCGTTGCCATTATCCCCTTCCCTACCCACGCCGTGCCCACAGAAACACAAATGCCCTAAATCTTATCTTCTCCTCCAATTTTCTAACCACACACACCCACGGGGCCATGCCATCACTCTCGCCGCCGGTCGCACCCTCCTTCTCCACCACTATCCTCTTCCTAATCCTCACTCTCCCACACCAACACACACACACCGACACTGTCCTCTCCCTCCTCCCGTCCTCCTCCGCCGCTGTCCTCTCCCTCCTCCCCTCTTTCTCCGCCAATGTCCTCTCCCTCCTCCCCCTTAGGGAGAGGCTCAAGTGGTGCTGCCGCGTCGAAGGCGTCAACCACCTCCAGAAGTGCCGCCACCCTCCTTCTCCACCCGCGACGTCGGCTGGTACAAGGACCAACGGCCCCCCTCCCTACATGGTAATATTCTTCATTACATTTTATTTCATCGACCCCCTTCCTTACTTACCCCCCTCTCTCTCTCTCGATTTGATTAATACTTGTTGTGTGTTGTCTTTTCGGCTGGGCGCGACGGGTTTGTACGGCGGTGGGCTATGGGTTGTTCTGTTGGTGTTGGTGTTGTTCTTAACTCGGTGGTGGGCTCAATAAAACGAGGAAATTGGTGTTTTCTTGGCCAGAGTTGGTTGTAGTTGTGAGGTAGTGTTGCTGGTGGTTTGTTCCAGCAAAGAGAGGAGACTCGGGTTCGACGGATTCAAGCAAATCCGTGTTGGACAGTGAATTTCCGAGTAAGAATTCCGAGCCCTCTCCTTCTCTTCCAATTTTGTTTTGATGCAGTGGTTAGTGAGTTGTTGAATTGGATGTTCTTTACTCGTTTCTGGCAGTGATGATTGTTGCTCGGTTCTGAGCCGAATTGTTGTTGTGGTTGGATTTTGATTTTGGGTTTCTTCCTTTGCTGTTGTTGTAATTGGGTTTTGTTCTAATTGAGGATGTCCTTTGTTGGTGGTTCTGTGATGGCGGGGAATGGGGATCTGCGGGGATCCGTGGGGATCGCGGGGAGCGGGGATGGGGATGAATTTTCCCCCGCGTGCGGGGAGTGGGGCGGGGCGGGGAGAAGACTAAGGTGCGGGGGGCGGGGCGGGGATTGCTGAACCCGCTAATTCCCCGCCCCGTTGCCATCCCTACTATGCACCATACAACATGATGCAGCACATGAGTAAAATTACTGTAAAAAGCTATGATTCATGCAACAGGATACATCCCAACCTCTCTTGCAAATAATTCTTTTCCTGAAGGAAAAAAGCTACGATCTACAGATATGAGATATTGTATACCGAATGCTGTACACACACTTACAAACAGTGGCGGATCCAGAAATATTTTTCAGTGTAGGCAAAAAAACAATCATCTTACCTTTTAAATAAATGTAAAAATTACACTATAAAATGTTAAAATTAATTAGATATCATAATTATCTTTTGATACTAGAAGAGTATCCCCGTCGACACGAGACTATTCTCGTCCGGGCTTCGATCGGCACCTGTTAAGATGGATACCCTACCAACTATGCTTGTAACTGTGTTCTTGCAAAAGTAAGAGGGGGTAAGATACCAATTTTAAATTCGATTTTCAAAATTGATTGATATAAAAAGAAAATTAAATGTAATAATTTTTCTCTACATGTTCTCATATTTTCATAAATGTTGAATAATTTTTTCATTCAATGCGATCAAATATATCATTCTCAACATATATAATTAAACAATCATCTAATATCTTTCTATATTTGAAAAAAATCACATTTTTATAGTTAGTATATTACACCATTCAGTTAACCAAGAAAAAAAAAGAGAGCAACAATATACAATTGTGAATATATAAATTTATGGGGTGAGTTATAAATTAAATATGTATGAATATGAATTCTTGAAAAAAATACATGAATATGAACGTTAGTTAATACTTTAATACCAAAATTAGTATTTTTTTTTGTTTTTGTTATACAAAATTAGAGCCAAACCCATAAGACCAAAATATAAACCTTTTTTTAGTAAAGACAATATGGAGCAGAATATAGTAACTAAAATATTAAAAAGTTCACGTCTAAACTTTAATCCGGATCATAGATTTTCTCCACATCTTTAAAGCATATCCAATTAGCCAAAGAAAATATCTTACGGGCTATATTTCAAATCAGTGTAGGCAAAACAAGCAAGTTAGAATTTTAAGCCTAAAATCTAAGTGGTGAATGATTTATTATTGGAACCCACTGTAGTCACCTGCCTACGGTGACTACAGTGTGGATCCGCCACTGCTTACAAAGTGAGTTATGAAATATTCAAAAACACTTAAATAACCCTCATATTACCGTTATATTGGTGAAATTTTGTGTACAGTTGATATAGGAGTGCTTCAAAGTTCAAACATAGGCAGTTTCTCTTTTCAAGACTGTTACTAAAATTGATAGAAGTCTACCACCAGTAATTATTACCTGGAGTTCGAAAGCAGACATTGACTTTAGTATATAATCATGGATGCTGGAAACATATGCGGTATGGATCTGTCGAATACAATTGACCTCCCTCATTTCTCAACTTAATTACTGCATGATATAAAGGTTAGCTGAGAAATCAAAAGGTTACTCAAGCCAGGCTTCTTTTGCTTATCCAAAAAAGGATTTAACGATTCTGGAGAACCAAAGATATTAATTTGATTTAGAATATATATGGAGAGAACGCATAAATTTGTTTCCCAGAACCAAAGAAATTGCATTGATTATGGAGACAAAATAATCTAGCTAGTAAAAGAATGTACAGAACGGATGCATACCCAGGTGGGGTTGGTGTAAGTGGTAACTGAAACACCCCGACCAACAATTACCCGTCAAACAGTATTCACCATGAAACAATGCCAACACGTGGCACAAACGGTGTATACAACAATAATCCGGCCCAACGGCCCAATAACAAACACGTCACCCGAACCCGGGGACCCAAAATATAGCACAGCGGAAGCAATTTTATCATTGTCAATAATAGTATGAAACCATGCAATGTAACTTATGGATCCAAGTCCTGCCCGAGGTAACGTCACAACCGCCAGAATGCATCGTTCCTGAATCACAAATAACTCAACCTACGGGATGAAACCTCGCAGGCGAGGGGTGAGTCCGAAACGCTCAATATCCCAATCAACCGGCATCAACATGCCCATCACAAGTAACCCAGATCATGGCCACCACAAAATAGTCTCAAACCATCCGGTCGTACCTCTACTTACTACGTGACAATTAAGTCATATCCATTCCAAAACCAAATCACAGGAATCGGCATCCCAAACCGAAACCCAAAACTAAAAGACACGACTCACTCATTATGAAGCGCCCCGACCCGAATTTACCGTACACAGTAAATACAGGCCGGAACTATGACAACCCAACTAGACAAACCCAAGCATACAGTGCATAAAACAATAACTCGGGCCCAACGGCCCAAAATGATAAACTTCAACAATAATAAATCCGGCCCAATGGCCCAATAATAACAAAAGTATGCACAGCGGAAGACTTTAAACAACTCACTAACACTGCATGCGACATAATGCAAACTATGGATCCAAGCCCTGTCCAAGGGATAACGCAGCAGCCTGTCTGGAATGCACCAAGCCTGTACATGAAACAACTCATCCTATGGGATGAAAGCCCGCAGGTGAGGGGTGAGTCCGAAGTGCTCACGACAATGGAAAGACGATCAATATAGACACTAAAAATTACTCAAGTCCAAAAACAACGGTCAAACCACAAGACTCATCAAAATCCAATTATCCAATTTTATCTTTCCGGGCCCCGTCACGGATAAGCTAGGGTCGTACCAGGTTATCAACCTGTTCCTGGTGCCGGATCAAAAAAAACCCGGGATCAACATCCCAACATCAAACTCAGGGATCAACATCCCAATCAAACCGGCATCAACATGCCCATCACAAGTAACCCAGATCATGGCACCACAAAACAGTCACAAACCATCCGGTCGTACCTCTACTTACCACGTGACAATTATAATACCGTCATCAAAAACCAAACTCAGGGATCGACATCCCTAACCAAAATACCGAGGATCGACATCCTCATCACAATTCATTAATTATCCATTTACTTATTCCAAACGACACAGAAAATCAACACGGGGATAAACATCCCAAAAATACCAAACAAGCACCGGGATGGACATCCCGAGCCAAAACACAACATAAGCACAGCATCCAACAATGC